>JAPMOR010117424.1:56324-72394 GCA_026543865.1 Argiope aurantia
GTCCTTATGTTATTGAGTAGTTAAAAGGACAATAGTGACAATAGTACAGGAATGAAATCAACGTCACTTTGTGCGAGTCTCAAATTTGGAACACAAATAAACAACACATAATCTCACATAAAGAACCTATAATACCCAAATATGGAGAACACACAACAAAGCTGTATGATAAATAATCAGCGGCAATGCTATTTATATGGCAAAACTGAAATGAAGAACCTGCGAACATTATTCTGCAATTTCTCGCATTTGTAACATATAGAGATCATTTGTTGGTAAAAATAAATTTAATTTTAATTAACTAAACGTATTCTTATTTTTGCTTTAGTATCAAATCTCAAAATTTTAAACCTCAGTTACTAGTAATTAGAACACGTATAAAATTAATTAAATAATCTGAATTATATGATCCTCACAACTGAGACTTAAAATAAGGCATTATTAAAAAACACCCATGGAGCCGAAATTTCATCTAAGATATTTAACTAAAATTGAATAAAATTAATATTTTCAAGAAACTTCTTAGGCGCCAAGACATTTGACAAGGAATAGAAGTAAAGGAATTAAATAGAGTTTTTAAGGGGAACATTTATTATTTAACTCAGAATAAAAGCATGAATATGAAATCATTCTATCAACAAACTAGTGTTTTCCGTGAAAATTTGATTCAGTTACATTTAATTTTAATAGTTTTCAAGACTTGAACATTTATCATATTACAAAATTTAACGAATGGTTAGAGCAGTTAAGAGAAGATAGTCTTGCAGTCATTGTTCTAATTATTCCAGCCTGCTATTCTAATCCACTGTAGGAAGTGCAGTTTCTGAAAACACGACCTTCTTCTATGATCAACATTTCGTAAACAATTGCAATCAAAGTCTTGGCTTTTGCCCAAACAGGAAACTGTAATTAAAATTTCCTCTGCAACTATGATTATTTGCTTTATTTTACGTACAAGAATGCAGAAAATGATTATTTTGAACTTAAGTGTTACATTCCTAGAAAATTATTAATATGATGTTTTCTCGAAGTTTCGAATTTCTTCTTAATTATTCGAGAATTGAAACATTTTAATTTAAATGTCAGCTTGATCAAGATTTAAAAATCTTTAATAGTCTTTACAAAATGAGAAGTTTAAAATAAAGGTTGTCCCAAAATTAACGCAAGAGTTGAATTTGTCAACATTCGTGCAGAAAAGTGTTGGTAACCCCATTAAAAAACCATTTGACAGCTGATAATTTAGGGTTCATAAAAATGGAGCGTTACACTAGAGAACAACGTGTTTTCATTGTTGAATAATATTTCAAAAATAATGTCTAGCGCCACTGTTCAAAAATTTGAGAATTGGCTCCGTAGACCATTGATTTAACATCACCTGGATTTCTTTTTATAGTGATATTTGAATCAAATGTCTATGCCATCAAGGCCCCAAGCACGCGTGCATTGCAGTAGGAAACTAAACGTTGCATAATCAAAATTCAGCCAATTGAAATTTCTATGTCCATTTATGCAAAATGCCCATGGAAAATTTCGACAAAAGAGTGCGTATGTGCTACAAAAAATTGCCATATAACCCTATCCTATGTAATTAACGATTTAGTAAAAATATAACAATTTAAATGAAATAAAAAAACTGTTTTTTTATTTAATTCAAATCTAGCGTTAACATGTTGTTCTAGCGTGTAACGCTCCATTTTTACTAAGTTTAAACTATCAGTTGTCAAATGTTTTTTTTTAATAAGGATGCAAATACTTTACTGCATGAATGGTGACAAATTCATATCTTGCTTTAATTTTGGGACACCGTTTATAATGGAGAAAAGCTTTCCATTGAAAAGTATCTATCATATTCACCGAGAATTTCGTATAAAATTATAGCTATAAAGAATAAAGCTAAAAATTCCTATGCAAATGAAAATAATATGCCAGTTTTAGTTCTTCTGACGTACTTAAAGCAAAATTCCATCTGCAGAAAAACTCATAGCTAGTAAACCTAGAATACATATTTTATTGCTACTGCTTACATAGAAATTTTTCGCACTTCTTTTTAATGTGCACACTCTATCCAGAAATAAAGTTGAAAATCCCGTGATTCAGTAGCAATGCATTTCTCTGAATTGCTTCGAAAAGAGAAGATGTCCGCAAACGAAAAGCTAGAGTCTACAGATTCGGCATTTGCAGAAACATTCCTATAAGCGAAGTTTTATATTTACATCAGATATCATCATTGTCAATTAAAGGAAATGACTTCTTACATCATTATTACTATCATGTGTTCAAAGGAGGATGTTTAACAGCTGTTGGGTCATAAGAACAAGGTGAAATTATACCCCCACAGATAATAAATAGCAAATACTAGATGATTTTCTTTTCAGAGATCTTGCTACTACTTTTCTGCTGAGTTTATCATTGAAATACCGAATAATTGAAATCTGTTGAATTAATGATCGGCCAATAATTTTCTCATGAGAGATAAGAAGAGCGTCTTCAAAGGAGAGATACATCTGGAGCATTTGATTTTGTATAGAACCAAATCAAATGTCCAATCATCCCTCATGATTGGTAGCCACTGCTCTTATATAGTTTATATACACGGTGTATATACATAGTAGTTTATATACATAGTGTATATTATATACAGATAATATATACATAATACTGTTACGGATCACCGGGTTCACTTGTAGTGGGTGTATGGTGTGAGAACAATCAGCAGAAAACAACAATGACGTTTATTTAATACGAAGACACTAACACAAAGACGACAAATATTTACAACCTAGACGAACATAAGACAGCACACAGCAGAACATTCCAGCAAACAGTAGCTCACAAGTAGTAATAGACAACAGCACACAAAGCGGCCAGACAGAACCCAGCAGGAGAGGGGATCCTCGGAGCTTCGCTCTACGGTCTCTCCAAACGACTGAAATTTTAAATGTCCCTCGCTTTAGCTGTATCCAACTGCCCACTCACTACAACATGGCTGGCTACTCCACACACAACTCGATGCTGCTTCCACAATAGACAACAGGACTTGACACACAGCTCAGTTCAGCATTAGCTTGGGCACCACACAACGCTGGCACTCCACCGTTGCTTCGCTATCCTCTCGGAGACTCGTTACTTGTCTACGACTCCGACTGCGCTTCCGATCTGGTTCATTGCAGTTTAGACTACCGTCTTTTATAGTTCCAGGGAGGCGGGCCAAGAACCTTCTGGGTCAATCAGGTGTATCTCAGTTCATATTTGATGGATCATTAAAATTCTCAAAGTTTCCAGCATCATCCATTTTGTTGCCAAAGTTTACGAAATTCGTCGCCAAGTCGCCATATGGTAGCCAAGTTTGTCGCCAAGCTCTGGGATCACTGGCTCGGCATCCGATCAGTGTCCAATACATATAAATGTAAATCGGTCTTTCCGGTGATAGCACTAACGTGCTAGGAAGCAGCATTATAGGTTTGCAACAATACTTTATATGTAGGGTTTTACGTTACGGCAAATGTGATTAAGCCGATGATTATGTATAATTACCGATGATTATGTATAATCACCTCTTGGCAAATGTCATAAATTACAGAATATTTATCAAATTTACGAGTAAGTTTATAAAATAATAACTCAATGATTATATATGATAAATTGGTGATTATGTATAATTACCGGTAATTATCCACAGTCACTTTCTTTTAGAAAATTTCGATAAAACCGATTACGAATAAACCCTTTTGTAATAAACAGCACTTTGTTACTAAATAATAACAGCAACGTACATATTCATAGTAAAGTTTATATAAGGGTGTATAAACATAGTAGTTTATATAATTAATGTAGCTTACATAGAGTGTTGCCGAATTCGACCGACAAACTCAGAGGGGTGATAGTAGGCATCAAGAGGATAAAGAATCACCAAACAACATGGGTCCCAAATGACGTTTAGAGGGTGAAAATCGCAAAAATATAGGGTGTCGGAGAATTGTTAGAAACTGTAAAAAATTAATAAAAAAATAACAAATGGTGTTTTAAATATGACTTTTTTTTAAAGTGAAAGCACATTCTTAAAGGCTATTTTTCATGTAAGTAACATGCCGATTTGATGAACCAGGCGGTCGTAAATTATTGAAAACGAAAAAGTAGTTTAGAACCCTTATCTTCAAAAATATTAAAATTTAAGAAAAAATAAAAGCTTGAAAATATAAATATTTTTATACTCTTTACATTGATGTAAGTCAATAGTATGAAAACAGTGGAGGTTTTAAGATATTCAAGAAAAACTAAAATGTTTGCCGAGAAACATCGCTGCAACATCAGCACCGATGTTTGCAGTAGGTATTGCAAAATTCTACCGAAAAATTCTGAGGACTGATAGTATGCAAAAAGGCGATAAAAATTTCCAAAGAAATAAATATAAAGTCACAAACGATGGTGAAAATTTCTTTGGTGGAATACAGATACAGCATCTATTTACAGCACAGACATTTTAATATAAGAAAGGAAACGACGGGAAACTTTTATAAAAATTACTGAATGTTGTGGCCGCGAAGGTCATTGCACAATCGACACCGATGTTTAAAGGACCGCCGAATGCTCTCAAATATACCAAATGTTTTTGCGATTTCTCCAGCAGCGACGACCATCCGTGATTCGAGATCTTCCACTGTATCCAAAGGTGCCTGATAAGCAAGATATTTCATGTGGTCCAGAAGAAGGAATCCAAAGGAGTGAGGTCCGGGAAACGTGGAGGACAATCGATAGGTCTGAGATAAAACCTGAGAATAAAATTCTTGCAGGAAAGAATGCATCTTCCTGGCACCAAGCATTCAGAGCGCCGAATACCCAATTCGGCTGCTACTGATCGCGTGCTTGGTGTATCGGCAAAGCGCTGCAAAACTCTGTTTTCTGTTCTAGGCGTGCGCACACTGCGTTCTTACCCTGCATTTGGCCACGTTATTTTGAAGGATCCTGCCTCCAGCAACCGTCGGTCAATATTTGTAAGGTGCTGTGGTGTGGACAACGCCTACTTGGATATTGCTCTTGGTATAATTTTTGTGCTAGTCCTCCATCACCATCCGCTCGGACGTAAATTAAATGCATATCCGCATATTCGTCATTCGTGAAATCTGACATGTTGTTAATGAATGAAACTTATCGACTATCAATTCTGCACTGCTCTTTAATGAATACAAGCTGCTTTTATATTCCTCGAACCATCAATTCTGCAATGCTCTCTGCTTTTATATTTCTCGAAAGCATGGAAAATTTACATACGAGAAAGCTTCTTCTTCTGGATTACCTTTTTCCAAATCCTCTCATTCTTAGGGCCATTCTCTTCGCCAGGCTAATTGTCTCTTCCATGTCTGTTTTTGCGAGTTTTACAGAACAAACGTCTCCTGCGACCCTATGTTTCATGATAATTTTTAATCTTCTTAATGCCTACTATAATTTCTCTAAATTGACCTTTCGAATTTAGCACCATCTTCTGAAAACATCGGTGTTGATTTTGCAGCGATGTTTCTCGGAAAACATTTTAGTTTTTATTGAATATCTTAAAACCTCCTCAGTTTTCACACTACAGACTTATATCAAATTAAAGAGTATAAAAATATTTATATTTTCAAGCTTTTATTTTTCTTAAAGTTTAATATTTTTGAAGATAAGGGTTCTAAACTACTTTTTCGTTTTCAATAATTTACGATCCCCTGGTTCATCAAATCGGCATGTTACTTACATGAAAAATAGCCTTTAAAAATGTGCTTTCACTTTAAAAAAATCATATTGGAAACCCCATTTGTTATTTTTTTATTTATTTTTTACAGTTTGCAACATTTCTCCGACTCCCTATATTTTTGCGAATTTCACCCCCTAAACATCGTTTGGGACCCCATGTTTGGTGATTCTTTATCCTCTTGATGCCTACTATCTCCCCTCTGAGTGTGTCGGTGGAATTCGGCAACACCCTGTATACAGGTGCCTAATGTTTTAAATATCTTTAAAACACACATGTTTATTTCATTAAAAATTATATATAATAGTTATGAAAATTCTTCAGGTGAATTCAATATGTGAACGAAGTCCAACAGGTTGAAGAAAACGGTGCTTAATTCACAAGGAAACAAGATACACAGGTAACAAAAACACTGTCCAGTTGTATACAAACAACATCATTTGCAGAAATCAACAAGACACACACAAATCACAAATCGTTAGGCAATAGCAACAGCACAATTAGGCTTCACCGATGAGCAAAGTGATCGCTATCTCACAAAGAGAATTAATCCTCATGTGAACACCATGTCTTTTATAGGCTCCTGGAAAGGCGCGATTCTACATGGAATTTCCAGAAGACTCTACAGATCTCGGTTCCTGATAAAGCTAAGGCCCATATGCTGTAAGTCTCAGAACCTTCAATTTTGTTGCCAAGTTATCAAAAGGTCAACAAGATCGAGGAATGTGACATTTTATCATCTAATCAGCATCTATTAAGAATATCTGTAAATCAGACTTTTTAACGGTAAGACAGCTAGTGCAAAGAAATAATATTGAAGATTCATATCACTATTGACTTATTGGTCTATTATCAACATCTTCTTTTAAGAAAATACATATTTCATTTACATATGGAACATAAATTTATAATACTTTTCCTATGTATATTATGAAAAAATATCTAAGCAATAGATTTACTAAACAGAATTAATAAATTGCATCTGAAAAAATCCAAGCATAATTGTAGAATATATTATAAAAAATTAATTAATTGCATCTAAAATAATCTAAGCATAATTGTAGAATATACTATAAACAATCAATTAGTTGCATTTAAAAAATATAAGTATAATTGTAGAAAATACTATAAACAATTAATTAATTGCATGTAAAATAATCTAAGCATAATTGTAGAATATACTATAATCAATCAATTAATTGCATTTGAAAAAAAATCTAAATATAATTGTAGAATATACTAAAAACAATTAAGGAATTGCGTCTAAAAGTCTTGCAGTCTTCTAGTGGAGCAAAGGAAAAAATACACATATATGTATAAATGTTAATAAATTAGAAGAAGATATTTTTTGAAAGAAATTAAAATAACTAATGAATAAATATTGAAATTCCATATTTCAGTTTATTCTGCTTATTCCTAAGCAGAATAATTTGAATACTAAAGGTATACTTCGATATCTAACTAAACTTGCCGCAACTTCTTCGAATTTTCAGGAGAAGTTTGCTGCTTGAAGTCTTTCTAAAACGAAATCGGCACCTCCACCGGCAAACTCAAATGAGCATTTATTGTCCATGGAATGATAATTGCTGAGTGGAATGTTGCTTGAATATTTGGTCGAAACTTCACTGGAGACAATAATTAGTCATAAACTTCAGAAACGAATGCATCTTTGGAATGTGTAATCGAGTTTTAGGCAGTTACACATGATTTCATTTTAATAGCGCCTTTCGCAATGTTGAACTGACAGTCGTGGATTGGTTGATGTTACAGTGAATGGGGTTTAAGCATCGCTAAAATATTTAAGTATGTCTGCTAATATTAAAGGAAAATCCGTTTGTGTGCAGGAGTGTGTGTCTGTGTTTTGATGTTCTACAGGATAGGCAATTTCACATAAATTTTAGAAGCGATATTTTTAAAACTGAATAAAAAATCCCACAAAATTATCATGCCTCCGCCTTATAGTTCCCGAACATATCAATGCAAAAGTTGATTTTTGCATTATTTTAAAATTGAAAATAAATAGTTTTTTAATGATAAAAATTTAATAGCTGTAAAATCCCCCCTAACTTTTGATAATTTTTAAAAATAATATTTTGTGTGTGATTTTCAGTTATAGATTTCATTTCTGGGATGAAATTCAAACCGTTTTCAAGGTTTCGTTAAATATTTCATAGTGAAAAATTTGTATGGGATATTTTTAGAATCAAAATTTTGGAGTTTTCGCATTATAGTTCCCGAAAATATTATTTCAACATCACTTACTTTTTAAATTATTTTAAAAGTTAAAAATTTTTTTTAATAATGATAATAATTTAATATTAATACAATTTTTTTCTAACTTCTGATAATTTTTAAAAATAATATTTTTTTGCATGATTTTGAACTATAAATTTCATTTTTTTCAATGAAATTCAAACTGTTTTTACTGCTTCGTTAAATACTTTAAAACACCATTTTTTGTTGTTGAAAGATCAAGTAGAAACATTATGCTAAGTATCTGTATAGTTTCCATGAGATGTGACTTCATGGGACTTACATGTCATCAGTCAGTCATCAGAGTATATTTGTTGAGATAATTATGAAAAGCAAACTATGCTTAAGATATTAAATTGAAATTATACATGATAATTATGAATTGGTGGATTGGTCGTTAAGGTGGCTAATTCAAAATACGAATTATGCAAACTTAACAAAAATTTCTATGAAAATAACAGAAGGAAGCAGAATTTTGAAAAAAGAAACAATTATTAACATTAATTAACAATTCAAACATTAATTATTAACATTAATTAACAACTCAAACATTAATTAACTCAAACATTAATTATTAACATTAATTAACAACTCAAACATTAATTAACAACTCAGGTGCGTATACATAAATATTAAATTAATTGAACATGATAAATATCTCAGGAGAATAAACAAGTCGCTAAAGGCGGCTAATTCACAACATAAGTAATGGCAAGACTTTTTTTTTAAAAAATAAGAAAATAAAGTAGAATTTTTATGCAAGAAACATTTATTATTTAATTTAGAATAGAATTATGAGTAGGGAGAGAAAGATGAACTCAATCTGCGCAAAGCTACAATTTTCTGTGAAAATCTGATTCACTTATATTTTAATTCCAATACTTGTCAAGCTTTGAAAATTTCTCCTTACAAAGTAGCTTAAAATAAGGTAGTCTTATAGTTATTATTCTAATTATTTATGCTTATTACTGTATAGCTACAGGAAGTATAACTTCTGAAAATTATTATGATCAAAATTTTGCTAACAACTGCAATCAAAATCTTGACTTTCACCCCAACAGGAAATTGGGATTAAAATTTCCTCTGCAACTGTGTTTAGGTGCTTAAGTTTTCAAATAGGAATGAATACAAAGATACTTTTAATTCACAATGAGTATTGCTATAAAGTTATTACCTTGAAGTTGTCTCGAAAACCCATATTCAGAATTTTTGAGAATTTAAGCGCTTAAATTTTAACAATGTATTTACAAAAAAATTTACTTGCTAAATTTTTATAATTTAACAGTATCATACAACCTATATACTTTACAGCATTTTAACATATCTGTGTAAATACGACACTTTTTTGAAGAAAATAAACCTAATTTTTGGAATTAGACTTCGATTACCCTAAGAATTGAATCTAAAGTTGGAAAAATGATCATTGTTATGATATGGACTAAACTTCAAACTGCAATAATCAAAAATTACATTTTTGATAAAACGTGTTTATTTATATTTTATTATACTTGTATACATGGACAATTTAGGTACCATGTTGTAACGTTTCTCTGCTTACCTTACATGGTGATTTACATTCCGGAGAGATGTAACGTCACCTGTTTTCCCACACATCGTTAAGTACCTCCAGACCACCATATGGGGATCCTTTTGTAGTGGAGCCATTGTGTTTGGTCATTTGTTGTATCCAGACAAAAGAACCACATATGTATATTTCGTTTTGTCAAAGAGATGCAACATATCTTCAAGGGAGAAGAACGTCAAAACATCAAGATGTTAAACTTTTTTTCCATTATGAAGAGACTCTTCACATCTTCAAAGAACGATCAAACACAAGCACCCGTTGTCATTAAGTGCCGAAGTCAGACCGGACTTTAACTGGTATTAGCGGTGAATCGAATATAATTAATATGTGTTCTGGAAGGGTCAGTTACAAAGTTAGATCATGAACAGACTCCCCACGATCGACTGAAGACCATTAAGGAAGCATCGCTGAGCAGCTATTGGGTGATAATAAACTCAAGTTTACCAATGAGAAACTCAGAGGCGGAGATCTGATGGAAATAAAATGCGGTATTTTTTTTGGAGAAAAAATAGCAGTGAGAGGCGTGGAAGGAGGAGTCGGTCAGTTTTCAAAGAAAGTGTTCTTGATTTTAAGGGAAGCTCTGTGTGATTCGAGATTCTATGTTAAGATCCACCCGATGAAGATTGGTGGATTTCTGAAGCTACCCTTGAACAAACCATCCGAGCTTACAGTCTGTTAGCGTTTTTTTGGAGTTTATTAAACAAATTGGGCGAGGAACTATTTCATAATTAACTTTCAACTGTTGTGTGAATTTTGTAAATAATATTAACTTAGATGAGAACAAGTTGGTTTTGTGTACATCTATAAGGCTGTAAGTAAAGGAATTGTTTGCTAAGTTACTCTCTTATTTGGTCGGTCAGAATCAAGACATTACAATGTTTATCTATCTGGATCTTCACGTTTTGTCGATTTGGACACCGAGGCAAACAGAGTTCCTTTAAAGGGATTTCGTATGAAATTTGACAGAAATCTACAAATATGGGCGCGAGTCCACACATAAAATTCATAGTTTCATCTCAAAGCATTTGTAAGTCATTCTGTTTACAAACAGACAGACGGATACTCCAAAAACGTGTGTAAACATAACTTAGAAGAAGTATTTTCATTTCTGCTTTAAATTTGCAGAATATACTGCTTTTAATTTGCATACTCAGTAAATTGCAGTATTTTTATCTATAAAATTTATATATTTCAGTATTATCAAATGCTTTTATTGCTCCAAAAAATTTATGTTAATTGTTTTAAGTTGCATTTTTTCAAAAAAAATTAATCGACATCTTCTTACCAGTCTGCAGGTATTTTTAATAATAATATTTAAAAATTAAATAGATATAAGGCTGAAAGGATACATCGTTTCCAATGTTGCCTGAGAGGAGACATCTACGTGCAAAATGATGATTAACAACCAGAAAAGCTTTGGCAAATCAGATTTTGGCTAAAACAAGTTAGCATTTTATATTTCACATTAGTTATATTTATTAACTGAAAAAGAAAAATTAGGTTTCCCTTACAACTGAAATTTTAACTATTTCCGTTTTCGAGAATTTTACAGTTCATTTAACAATTTCTTAGATCTTTGCAAATTCCATGCTTCTTAAGATGGGATTTCGAAATCGATTTTTCATTTCTTGATGCTGGAATGATCTAATCCCGGATTTTCTCAAACTATTCAGAACATTATTTTCCTGGCAACGACTTCATTGAATCATTTCATCTTCTTTTCAATGGATATCACGATTCTCGGACGGAACAATGAAGTCTTCGGATATAATTACGTTGACTTTGCAATCGACTTTTACTTGAAAAGAATCCAATGAGGCCTTTTGTTCAGAAATATGATCCATGCGTGTCGAACTTGAATTTAATAAACGAAGGGGCTTTTTTCATACCAGAAGAGCTAATTGAATTATTAAAACTCTGTGTAGGGGAACTTCCAAATTCTCCCAGAGAAACTTTTATAAACAATGTGCTATTTTATCCCAAGTGTTGTTTATAAGGTAATTAAATCCTCTTTCCTGAAAGACATTATTTTATTAATGTTGGATAAAAGTATGCCTTATTACATGTTTATATTATATAAAAAATAGAAGTAATTTTGATTTCTAAAGTTACAATAATGATAGTGTCCTGCAACATTTGAAAGAATAATTGTTTCTTAAATATATGAGGTGCTTACTCTGCCCTACTCAATGGCTTGTTTACAATTCATTAAAGATAAACATATTACAAACAAAGAAAAACAGTCTCTCCCAAAGTCTTCTAGCATATTCTCTAATAAAAGTGTTATTCAAAAGATCGAATTGTATAGCATTGATTTGCCATAGTTCGAAATATTACCCTTTATCGTGAATTCAGCATTTTTACTTAATCAATCGTGTGATCATTGGCGAATTTTTTGGCGATTAATTCCTAGCACGCGGTTAACAGTATCCGAAAATCAAATTTGTTTCTGAAAATACAGACTGACAGAAGATCAACCACTTCTTGGAATTGATTCAAACTTTGACAGACGTCTGCATCATAGATGTTAAATCTGTGTACCGAATTTCATGTATCTAGCTCTCTTCGTTTTGTATTTATCATATTAACTTATATTTGGACAACCAGACAAAAGGACTTACTCTGAACGAATTTGTTAAAAATTTGATAGAAATCTATAAAATTCGTATAAAGACCTTAAAATAAATTTCACCTGTCGACCTGAAAGCGGATTTTAGTTATCTTTGTCACAGACAGACAGATGGATATTTTCCAAAAATATATTTTTCGTGCTCAGGAACGTTTAAAACATGAAGATTCACCAAAATTTCGATTTCATATGACGATTAGAATATTTCCTCTATATTATGTAAACGAGAAAGTAAAAAGCAAGTATTTGAAAAAACGCTTTCAACGTATGATGTTTGATTCAATAAATGCACTTTTAAAACAATTACGGGCTGCGGTGGCCTGGTGGTAAGGTCTCGGCTTGTGAGGCGTAGGGTTTCAGGTTTGAGACCCGAAGAACCGTCGTGTAAGGGAGTCTGTTGCACGTTAAATCCGTCATGCCAAACATCCTCCCGCTGGTGTTGTGTGGAGAGGGGAGCCAGCTCAGGTGTTGTCCTCGTTATCTGACCGCGGTTCAAAATTACGAGGTCCATCCCAAAATAGCCCTTGTGTCGCTTTACAACGGTACGTTAATATAACTAAACTATACTAAACGAACTGAAACAATTACGAAGTCCAAACCTTTATTCAATCCCAATCCTATTAGTTCATATTCAGTTAAGTTATTTTGACACATTTGAATTTTAAACAACAGTGACAAAAAGAATATGATTTAGAACTGACGGAGTTATCAATATCACTATTTTAGACTATTTTGATAACAACTTTTCAGAATATCCGCCTATTAACACATAATATTTCCTCTTTTTCTAAGGCAGAATTTGATTGGTCTATTTGGTAATGACATTCAAAGCCTCATGACGCAGCCACTTTAGACCACTGAAGAATGGAACTTTTTTCATTTAAAATATTTATTTTAAAAGCCCGACTAATAAGACTGGGGAATGTACAAAAATTAGATCTCCTAATTCTTTCAACAATCCATTTATTGACTGAAACAACTCGACATATAATTCATTAATGCGGTTGTTATTTTTTTAAAGTTCCCAGCTAATATGATAAATAAATAAATACAGTTTAAAAAATATAAATAGATATCTGAAACGTTTGTAATAAAAGAATTGCAGTTTGTAAAGAAAGTGCTTTCTCATAAATAAAAAAAAAATATATGTAAAATTGTTGATATGTATACTTTTCCTTTAAAGCTACAAAAATATTTATTTATAAATTTAACTGCAAATTTGTTCATGAATAAAATGTCGTTATCGGTATATAGACTTCTTTAATTTTTGAAGTTATTTATAGAGACGATATGTAGAACTTCATGATTTGGTGAGACATGTTCGAAGATGATCAAAAAGTTTTTTGATTTAAAAATTGGAGTATCGAGAATTTTTGCTGAAAATGATTCATAGGGTCGAATGCCTGCATAAAATTCAGATTTCATAATTTTTTCAGAAGTAAATTTATTGACCAAAACAAAATAAAATAATATTAGTTGCGTCATGCAATACTTTTGAAATTAAAATAAAAATGGAATTTTGTGATGGATCAGGTGAAATTTTATGAAATAATCCTTCGAGATATTGTAAAAATTATTAAAAAAAAATATTATGTAGTGTACATAGATTTCAATAAAGAACGAATATCTCTTCTGCACTGATAACGTTTTTGTATTAATTAAAGTTTAATCGCTTCTATTTCAAATTAAAGTTCGAAGTTTAAAGGGGATGATAGGCAATTAGGGGAATGCATTGAACAATAAAGAAATTCTCGAAGTTTCTATAAAATCATGAGTTGTAAAATTATCAAAATTTTAAGTTTCAAAATGTTTTGCTGAAGAAGCCATTTAGAGGCCAAGTTACATAAATTAATAAAATGAAAATTTTAATGAACTTTAACCATGCGAATCAGCTGGTCGCCAAAGACAGCTAGTACATAACTAAAAATATATATCCATACAATAAATATTATAGTACACTCTCACAAACCTAATATTATGTGCATGTTTAAAACTATTCATGGTGCTATCATCTTTGCCTTAACAGTAAAACAATAACTATCATAGATGAAACACATAAAATACATATCATACATAAAATATAAATCATAAAGATACATCTAGTACAAATGCAATGCATGCATATAATAACGATACATAACAATATATATCATAAAATGTATACATATCATAAAGATACACATATAAAAATACATCGAAATATTATCGTACATGCTCATAAACTTATTATCCTACGCATATTTATAACTCTATTCCTGATGCGATATCTATGCTTTAACACCACAGTAAAACAATATCATAGTTGAAACACATTTTATACATATCATAAAGATACATATGCGATACATACATATCATACAAATATATTAAAATATATATTTTATAATGTATACATATCATAAAGATACGTTGAAATATATATTATACAATATATAATATTAAAAGGATACACGCATAAAAATATATATCAATACAATAAATATTATCATATATACTTGCAAACCTATTATCATGCGCATATTTAAAACTCTATTCGTGATATGATCGGCTTTGACTTAATACAGCAGCAAAGCAGTAACTAACATCGATGAAAAAAAATGCATCGATAGTATGGAGTGTGCGATTCTGTATTAAATTTAAAAAAATAACAGAGAAAGATTGCATCGACGTGGATGAAATATTTCTAGATTATTTTTTGATCAACTGTTACAGTTGAAGTTGTCAAACTCTAAATTTTCAATTCAGTATTCATTCAATTCTAATTATTCATTGTATAGAGTTTGAAAGCATTTAAATCCTTTGATTTGGGCACTGAAATTAAAAACAGAGCAAATCCATATTTTTATCATGAAAAACCGAGTTAGACTCAACTTATTCTCCAGTTTCTTACTGCATCAAAAATTCTGTAAGAAATTTATAAATTTATACTTTTGATCCTTAGCAATATCTGGAGATTGCTTCTGTTGCACCATAAAAATCGCTTTTACCCTCTGGAAATCCGATCATCGCCGCCATATTTTTACAGCTGAGTTCCGTTTCCGGCCATCGAAATGAATTCGGAAAGGGTTTCTCTTCGGTATCTGCATAGGCAAGTGCCTCATGTATTATATTCTTCTCGATAAAATTTGTATTTCCAAGCTTCAAGATGATGCTTCGTTGAGGTCTATAATAAGAATTCCGATAAAGGAAAATTTTCACAAGTGACCTCGTTAAATTTATTCTGCAAGATACTTTTCTTGATATTACTTTAGAACTTTGAATTTATATATCTACGTTTTTATTGTTCACTAAGAACAATATAAATTGCGCAAGATCGATATATGGCAAGTGTCGATATTCATCGATGAATGTCATAATTTTTATAGTCACTTGGTATGCTTCCGGAATATTTGTTAAATGTCCTCATTTCGCTTTTCACAAGCAGCAAATAATGGCAAAGGTTGAATAAAAATGTTTTCATTATGTTTAGGCACAAGCTGCAACTTTGTAAATCATATTTTATTATGAAAATATGTTTTGATATATATCAAAACATGTGAAAATGATTAAGAAGAAGCACATAGAAACAAGCTATTGAGTACAGGAGAAAAAATACATTCTAACTTAATTAAGGAAAATAAAGCCAATAATGAACTTATACAAAAATTCAGTGGTTAGTTTTGTGCATATTTATGGCAACTCAATTTAATTTCGTCTCTCATTTCTCTGTATTCGTCTTTTCGGTTCACAGTTAAGATCACAATCATATTTTTAAAAATAATTCTAAATTGTTACCAGTAAAATTGATAGAATTTATGTATTATATATTTTGAAGAAAGTGTGACACAATTCAAATCTTCAGATTAGAAAAAGAAGTCGTTTAGATGTAGGTTTTGCAG
>JAPMOR010117436.1:0-42115 GCA_026543865.1 Argiope aurantia
TGTTTTAGACAGCGTCATTTTAAATAAATGTAGGGGAAGTTTAGTTGAACATGCAGATGATTAATTCTATAAATACTGAAATGCTACAAGCCTCCATTACACAAGACTACGGTGGCCACTCAAGACGTTTGAATACAACTGTGAAATTCCTGTAATTGATTGAACCCTGTTAGAGACATTCGCCTTTATGGATTACGACGATGGGGATGTTTCCTGAAATCCTTCAAAGTTTATCCGATACACATATGTATTTAATATTCATCAACTAAGAGGAATTTTCATTGTTATATCACTCCCTAAGAATACAGTCTATCTTTTCAGTTTTTGAGAAGAGATAGAGATTTTTCTTATATTTGAAAGATATAGCCTGCTTTTCAATTGCTTGAGGTATCTGAATTCATATGATTTTAGGAATGACAGAGTTGCATTTTTATCCTTTCGACCTATCTAATATTTGTTGCTTTTGAGGATATTCTCATTCGAATTCAGGTGCCTTAGAATAATGAAACGACAGATTTTTGTCTAATCTTTTTATACACAACATTGTCAATCATTAGATTTATTCGTAATTGGGAAAGATAAATATAGCTTGAATATGTATACAAAATAGATCACAGATTTTATCTTGGAGTGACATGAAATATGGAAGAATTATTCAATCCTTTTTGTAAAATCTTGACTTTAAATGGGTATTTAAGAATCATCCAAATAAAATTATAAAAGTTATAACGGGAGATTGTTTATACAATGATTTGTGCATCTTAAAGTCGCTTTAAACTACAATTTTAAAATATTAGCAGCGTGTAATTTGTAAATTTCAAATAAACCAAGAAGTTTCGTCTTAATGATTATTTAAATTTTTAAATCCTTTCGCAGCTGCCTATTCTTTATCCATCGTTAATCAAAGTACTAGATGAATACTTATTAAAGCACTAGTTATATAAAGCACTTGGATAGCAAACTTAGTAAAGCTTAGTGATATTGAGTTTCTATCTCGAAAACAACACAAGAGTACTTAAGGAATCAATAACATAATTTTGAACCATAATTAAATGATAAGAATCACCTGAACTAGTTCCGCAGCCCTTAAATTAGCGGGAGGTCGTTTGATTGTCGATATTAGATTTAATCTACACCAGACTAAATACACATTGAATCTTTTGATAGAACTAGGACCTTCTGAAGTGCTTCAATCAGCTTATATGTGCTTTATTAATGAACTAAAAGCAGGTTTTGAGACATCTGAATAACTTGATCTAAAAATTTACTAATATTTCTTAATCTGATTTTTACGTTTTATCATTTTTAATGTCTTACCATAAATACATCTCATACTATTCAAGTGCTTTTACAGTGTTTTTTTTAAATCTTTTGTAGAAAAAAATATGCCAAATACAATAGAATCTCTTTTTGTTTTCACTTCATCTTACTTATTTTATCCTATCCTATCCATCGTTATCACCTAATCTTATCATTTATGTTGAAATCATGCTCATTTGTAAATTAAATTATTTGTGCAAGTTGCAATTAATCTGCAATTTTGCACAAATAATTTACAGTGTAAGTTATAAAATTAATCTGTAATTAAATTATTTGTGCATGTTATAAAATTTGTAATTGCACAAATAATTTAATTTACAAATGAGCATGATTTCAGCATGAATGATAAGATTAGGTGATAAAGATGGATAAGATAGGATAAGATAAGTAAGATGAAGTGAAAACAAAAAAGATTCTATTGTATTTTGCATATTTTGTATTGTGACAAATTGTATTGTGGCAAAATGCAATTCAAGGTCCACATATCTATCTGTTGAAAATCAACTCAATTATATTTGATAAATCCAGCACTACGATGGATATGAATGAATTATTTATCCTCTATTTTATATATCCAACCATGCTCGGAAAAAACGTTTTTCCATGTTTTTAATTAGCTAACATTAATTATTTATTTAATTATTAACAAATTCATTTAACCTCTAGTTAAACTAGTTTATTAAAAGTATGCTTATTTATTAAAAGCATACTAACATTATTAAAAGTATACTACATTATTAAAAGTATACTAACTCTTTAGCATACTTTTGTAATCCTACTTTGAGTTGAAAATTATTTGTTCTATCTGGAGCTTCACTAATAAACAGATGAGAAGCTGCCATATTAGTAAACTTGTTGTGACCTTCTTGATGGATAAAAAAAAGTTTTATAATTGTCAAAATATTTGATTACAAGATTTTATGAATCCCTAAATTTTAATCATCTCTCTCTCTGTGGAAGATAATAAATTTGGAATTATGCCTTTGTGTGATACACCCGATAACTCTAAAATGGAGAAACACGTGAACATGATGATCTAAAAGGGAACAGTTTCGAAGAATAATATCTGATACGTAAATTTTATACCAAATAAAAAAGTACAAATTTCTCTTAAATTGAAAACATTAAAGGAAGGATTGTTTTTGCTTTGTAGGAGTGCATTCGTACAGTAAGTTTGAAATTATAACGGGATAAAACGATTTAATTTAGTTGCTTTTATTATTTGAATTAATGTATCGGTTTTGAAGCATTTGACCTCTTCTGTACATAGAAATTAAAACTTTCTTCTTCACTTTACAGCGAAACTGAATTTCAATTTTCCTTAGTTTTGTCAGAATTGGGCAACATAAATATTCGTGCTAATTTTAATTAAGTATTTTCTTATTCTAACTAATGAACCTATCTAAAAAGTTTACTCTAACCCTGCATAAATCTTTCATGTTAATTGAAATTCTTTTAATCTTGTGCAATGCTCTCATTTTAGTATCAGTTAAACACACCCTGGAACGAACATAACAAAAAGGATAAAAGCAACTCCCCCTAATTAAGGTCAAATCCGATAAACGGTCTGTGATCAAGGATATAAGCTCCATCTTCCGATCCACTCTAATTCTGCCTTGGATGGTAAGCAAAAGAGACACTAAGTTACAAAAGATGTTGGGGATAAACTACTTAAGGACATTCTAAACCATTTGTAATAGGTGGAAGAGGAAAAACTGTAGATTGTGGATGCCTGCTTTGGCTAAAAATTGTGTTCGTACCTCTATGTACAGAATCAAGTAATTAGATCCAAGTTAGAAGGCCTTCTAATAAGAACAAGTTTGTACACATTGTTTAGTGATGAAAGATCTGAAATATAAATTTGAGAACTTTTGAATCTAACAAATTATTTGTTACCTTTTTATGAATCTGGAATAGATATCCTCAGCTATAAGTTATTTCAATCATCGAATTATTTTAAAATTTTTATGATTCTGTGACGATACGTTATTCCTTAAGTATAGGCATATTTTTACCTATATGGAGCTTTATAAATAGCTACAGCTTTGCATTTTAACAATACCTTTATTGCTATACATTTGAAATATCTTTGAGGCATTAATTCAAAGATAATTGCAAAATTATCATTCAAGATTTGATATTATAGTTTTGAAGGGTTAAGATGAAATTTTTAAAAATAAAATATATACAATTCACAAAATTGGTTAAAGTTTTCAAATAAATTTCAACTAATAAAAAGAGAAGAATGCTTTTTAAAAATTTTAACAAGAATAAAAGGATTATATTTGTTATTTGCTTTTTTAAGAGGTTTTTTCGGAAACAAAAAAGAAAACAAGTTTTATTTTCTGCCTCTTTTCATTTTATATATTAAATTTCGCGTTACTTTGTGAGCAGTGCATAAAAGAAAGAAAAAGAAGAACCGATATTTAATAAAAATCCAAGCGCTAATCATTCGTTAAAACAAAATAATTAAGAAAGCAAAATACATAGTTTAATTTTTATTTATAATTATTTTTTTATATTATGCAAGCAGCATATAGCATCTGAATTACAAGAAAAACATTAAGCAAGCTTAAATATTTAATAAAATGAAAATAATGAAAAATAAATTATAAATTAATATTATAGAAATTAAATAATAATAAATTATAACTTAATTTAAGATAATTAAATTATTCAAATTAATATATAATGATTAAATAATGAGTAAAGTAATTAATTAATTAAATTATAATTAATTAATTAAACGAATAAAATAATACAGAAAAAAGGAAAAAAGTTAGAATTTCAATATAGACATAGCCTCAAACATATGAAATATTTTCTTTATATATTACATACTACCTTATATATATATATATATATATATATATATATATATATATATATATATAATAAGCTTCTCCATCCAGTGCAGAAAATATGTAGAATCGGAGTAATAAAGAGAGAAAAAATAATTTGCTTTCCTTATTTCCTTTCGCAGCACTACGGAAGTTTGATAAATACATAAGTAGATCATTGATACTCTAACAATCTTTAGCAGAAGCATGCAGAACTGGTACTGAAACTATCAGTCCTTTCGTAAGAAAAACATCTATGGCAAGAAGATTCATCAGCTCCTAATATTTCCTTCCGCATAAATATAATGATAGTTCACATAAAAAGTGGTTGCTATAGAGCCTATCGTAATGTAAGATTTGATGACAACTGCAGCTCCTTGTTAAGAAATATATATATATAGCTGGAAAATTGCATAGCAACTGGCTTTTTTTCTTATGAAAATAATGAAAACAAATATCATGTATTTTCTAAATCCGTATTTTAAGAAAAACAATCTTTAATTAAAATCTGAAATGGAATGTCTCTTCATTATTTTATATAATTTATAACATTTAGAGTAAAACAAGTCGTATAATAATATTTAGTTGATACAAAGGTATAGTGATACTTAAATTTTAGTTAAGGCTATTATTTTTATTTTATGATTTGCATAAGATTTTCCTTGTTCTTTAAAGTCGAGAATTTATATTTAACTTATAAAAGTATATTGTTTTACATTTTTGTTTGAATTATTTATTTCTCTAACTTTTTCTATCCCTTTGGCATTCTGTAAGAAAATTGCATTTGTGGAGTAGTTTCCAATGCTTTAGATAGCTTTATTCCATTGTAAAACATGTCTTTAATATACCTTAAAGAAAGCTTTGTGACCTCTTGGTTAAAAAGGTCTTCTTTTTATACTTATTAAATTTCATACTTCAATACCTAAAATATACTTTTTGTGCATTATATTATTATTTACGTCATATTACAAATTTTTTTTGCATATTTGTCAATAAAATAAAACTTATAATTTCTAGAGACTAATGCGACGAAAAAATGGTGCATTAGTCCGACATATTTTACATAGTGTTTTCTAGTTTCTGAAATAAATTCATTCGTCATACTCAATATATTTTACTGTATATAATTATAATAGTATTTAACTTCAAATATGTGATTAAAATATTAATAAAATATGAAAATGGTTCTTAGATTTACAACATTGGATTATTGATTCGTTTTCTTCCTTTAGCAATGCTAAGGCATTTGATGATGAATGGACGAATATAAAAGTTTTATTCTTCAATTATTATGAAGACAGCTAAAATCAACTAGCGCCTTATCAACTCAGGTAGCGAAGAATATTGCCAAATATTGTATAACATTATAATATAAATTTATTGTATAATATTATGAGGTATTACATTACTTTATACAATATTCAATCATATTCTACTAGATGACTCAGCATTTTAAAATATAGCATAGTTCATAATATTACCTTTCTAAGTTTTAAGTTCTGCAATTGTTGTATTCACTTATATTTAGAAACTGAACATACAAACTTCATTTGAAAGGATTTCGTTCAAAATTTGACAAAAGTTTTCATTTTGATGTAAAGATCATAAACAAAATTTTATTCATACAACTCAAAGTGTTTTTTTAATTGTAGCATTTACTTACAGACGTATATAATCCCAAAAATATGGATTGGGGGGGGGGTCTCGGGAAAATCTGAAACTTGAGAAATTTTTCAATAACACGAGTTATTCAATAACACGAGTCATATTTAATAGTACTTCGTCTCTATTTACTTTCCATACGTGAAAATAAAATTATCTTTTTAATCATTCCATTCATATCAAGAAAATAAAACATGTTGCTATAAACACAAAAAAATATAAATTAATGCATTTTATCATTAGTTGTTGCTCTTATGAGAATGTATTGCAAGATTTTGGGTCTATGGTGCAACTTGGAAAAATCTCTTTTTGAAAAACATAGGTATTTTAATCTCATACAAACAATTGAATTAAAACTGCTTCGTTATATATATATTTTTATGTATGAAAAAGTTTTAAATATTTCATAATATTTAATCTCATGCAAACAAATTGAATTTAAATTTCTTCGTTATATATATATTTTTTATTTATCAAAAAGTTTTAAATATTTTATAATATTTAAATATTTTCAGAATATTGTAGTAAATTATTCAGAGACTAATTCCAATTTTTTTTACATGGTAGGGGATTTTAGAAAAAATAAGGGGTCAAATAATATGGAGGTCAAAACTGTAGAAATTAATTAATATAAGAAATCAGATGATTCGTACATTAATAAAAGTGTGATTACATTTTTTGAAAATAAATTTTTAATCAGTTATAGATTTGGTGAATATGCGAAATTCTATTGATAGTTTAATAAAAAGCTTCTTTAATATTAAAAAAATATAATTATTTTCATAATTTTAAATACATTGAATAAATTATTAATGTACAAAAAATAATATTGACTAAAATGTTCATAATATTCGGAAAGGAATAAAAACAAGTAGAAAATTAATTTAAAATTATATAAAAAGATATTGGGGAAAACTTCTTCCTGAGTTTTAATTAATTAACTGGGTAAAAATCTAGTATTCAGAACCTTGTTTACTTAAAAAATATTCAACTTTCAAAAAGCAAAAGGTCTTCTCCCACAGAAATTGATTTTTTTTTTGGAAAAAAAATTGATAATTCTCTTCTCTTTTTTGCTAAAAATTATCAACCAAATTAGAATTTCTCATTAATAGCTTCCTCCCATACTTTTAATCCGACGGAATTTTAAATTTAAAATGAAATTTACTATAATTTACACCTTATAATTTTAGAAATATTTATTTTTTATAAGAAAAATAAAAAGAAATTCATACATGGAAAATAAATTAGATTTTTTGGCAGTAAAAATATAATGTTACTAGTCGCCTTTGGGCGAACAAATATTTCGCCTTGAGTAATGTTCTCTAAAAATTTTAAATTGAAAATTTAGATTTGTTAGTCTTTTAATAGTTCCGTCGGCAAAATATTTCTAAACTTCAAATCTTGATAGTCATATAATTCATACAATTGTAAAATAGGTACTATACTGTGTTGATTATACTATGTACTAAATATCAAGTGGAATAAAAAAACTCCAAGAAATACAAAAACTGTTTTTTTTTCCTGAAACCAAATAAGTTTTTTTAAAAAAAAATGTGATTACAGAAAATTTAATCCTTTAGCATTGAAGTCTTATGTGTACCACAGAATATTTTTGTAATTGTTGCAATATTTCAATTAAAATGTATCTGAGAAAATTCAGTTTTAAATTTTATTTTCAAAAGTATTTAAATTTGGTGTGTTATATTTTATTTTATTTCAGTAAATAAATGCACATATGAAGACTAAATTATATATAGTCCTTTGTTTCTGTAAATCATGTTCACTAAAATAGTTTTGACAATCTGACGTTTCAATCTTCTGCTATCAAACATGATCAAGTGATAAAGCTCTGATTATCATTATTTTAAAACAAACAACAATTACTTACTTTAAGTCAACAAGCCTTGGAGAAATCCAAGGCTTGGATCCCTTTAATGACATATTTCCTTTTAATGACATATTTTCCCTTTAATGACATATTTTTTTAAGTCGGTCGATGGAGGGATTTAAAATGGCGGGATTTTATAAAATAGAGATATTGCAATATTCTTGTCTTAAACAGTGTTAGTCGCAAAAGCAGTGGAACATTTCCTGTTTAAAATATAAGTTTCCCCAAGAATTTTGTATTAAATATGACTCACAGAACAGGGGATCTATATAAGAATTTAAATTTCGTAATTCATTCATTGATTCAAACTATATAAAATATAATTATTTATTTTATATTGAACATTTATTAACCATTTGAAGCAAATATTATTTCATACAATATGAAAAGTATTTTGGTATAAATACAGTATCTTGAACAATGAGCAAATGGCAAAAGCAATTTATGAGCCGAGTGATTGAGGGTAGATCAGCTTCGATTACATGGTGATTCTTCTGTGAAATAGGGTTTAATATCCAGTCTCAGGGTATAAAAGTTTAATAAATAAGATTTTTATTGCTAGATATTGATAGTAATTTTTTTAAGAAGAAAAAATTTTATTTTATTTTTTGGTGTCTTTTTTCTTTTGTATTTCTATATTGAAGTCGAGAAGCAGGCATCTTTGCTCGAAATTAGGAGTACTGAAGAAATCGCTTTGAACACTGCAGAAATACTGCACTTTGTATATTTATACTAGACAATCAATCCCGGACATAACAACTTTCTTTCTAGTTTATCTGCCAGTATGTATATGTATAACCTATCACTATTTGCCTAATGTTGTTCTTTTTGTAAGTACTGTCTCATCACCTGCTTTGTTTCAAGAGGTGCAGGCTATTCTAAAGTATAATGTACTGTCAAAAAAGGATGCTATTATGTATCAAAATGTTTGTTATTATTTGTTTACCAACAACCACAAAAGTGTTTTCGCTAACCCACTCATACAAACATGACTACAATTGTATATTGATTTTCTCAGATACGGAATACGCCAGAGAGTGAGGTATTCCGAAACTGTTCTCGCATTCTTTCCAATAAAGGTCGGTTGGATTGTTGAATTTTACTACCGCAAGAGTCATGTTTTGCAAAGCTGGGGTAGAAAAATTGATCTCCAGTAAAATTTAAGTGTTTATTAAATTTTTATATGTAATTTTTGCATGAATTATTGTCATAGGTTTACTTGATGGAATACTTTAGATTAGAGAATCAGTTGCATCTACAAGAAGTGATAGTGATTTTCAATATAGAGCATAGCTCTATATTAATCAATATAGAGCTATGGTGTGAATCCAAAATTTTTACTGAATCTATCATGAGAATACATATTCTCAGCGCTTGTTTGATTAACCGATTAACACCATAATTTGAAATAAAACTTCAATTGTAGTCACAAAGGAACATGCTGAATTTCACTGATTTAAGTCATTTTCGTTTCTGAGATATTGTGTTTATGTGCATGCGAAATAATATAGAATGGTAGACGGTCAACTATATGTCAAATTTGATTCAAAATTTGATAAGTATCTATAAGTGGATGCTGAACTTGGGCATTAAATTTTATCCAGATTTTCCTTTGCTTTTTATACTAATATAGATCACCCTTACTCGTACAGCCAGAAGACACATGCCTCAAAAAAATTTTGTTCAAAATCTGACATAAATCTGCAAAATAGATCATTATTCCATAAACAAAAATTTAATTCAAGGTATATTTTAATTTTTATGTTAACAGGCAGACAGACTAATAGACTACCAAAAATGTGATTCTTGGACTCAGGGAGTTCTAAAAAGTGTGAAAATTTTGAGTTCGTATTCTTTTACTACCTTAATACTTCTTCTACATTTCATATATGAGGAAGTAAAAAGTATTTGCATTTTGAAAACTTCGCAATTTTAAATTATCTAAATAGCCTCTATCAATCTGATGTATATTTAACGCATAAAAAGCATTAAAATAAATCTCCTAGTGCATCAAACTAGAAATCCTTACAATTCCCTTGAAAAAATTGTTATTTTTACTTGGAATTTATCGTAAAGACTATATTAAATCCCTGACGTCAACCTTCTTTCTTTAAATTAACTTTTTTTTCCTCGCTTAAGTAACGAAAATCTGCCTCTATAAAGCTCGCCTCGAAATATATTCTGACAATTCCGAGCAAAGAAACAACTTTTCGTAAGCGGATTAAATTCTATTAGCGAGCCCACGTCTGAACTGACATATCACATGGAAGTGACAAGCAGAAAGATTTTAATAAAGAGGCTGTTATGTAACCGTTACCAAAACCTATTTATAGTTTGTGTATGAAGTAACAGCTGTCTGTTAATATATGTAAATTAATCTCCAAGATATATTTACGTTTTTTTTCAGCGTATTACCGTATTTTTTCTTTCTTACAGTTTATATTTTATAATCGGATTAAAATATGAAATTAAAATTTTTTTTGCTAAAATATCGTAGTATGAAAATATTAAGATTTTATTCGTGAATCTTTATTTCATTAAAAAATATATTCTTAATGATATAGCAATGATAAAGGTTCCTTTATTTACAGTATTGTTTACAAGAAATTCACATAATGCTGTAAATACAAATAAATAACGATAACAAAAAATTACTGACTATAACAAAAGTTATTATTGAAAAGCAGTTGGAATTGACAACTGATTGAGAAAGTAGATGAATTTTGTGCTGCATGCTATGAAATTGATGAGGAAAATTATTAAAAATATTCTTTCATTTTAAGCAGATTTATAAAAAAACTTTTGATACTAAAGCTCTTTATTCAAAAAGTAAATAGGTGCCAAATTTAATTATCTGTAAAAACCAAAGGTCAGCTCTTTTGACTGTATCAAATGAATTTCCAATCACCATG
Source organism: Argiope aurantia (assembly GCA_026543865.1). Lineage (NCBI taxonomy): Eukaryota > Metazoa > Arthropoda > Arachnida > Araneae > Araneidae > Argiope > Argiope aurantia. The sequence goes on from JAPMOR010117436.1 coordinate 10,623, forward strand.
CCTGTACCATTATGCCCCATTGAACCCCATGATGCTTGATTGTGATGCCCCATGGTAGAGTCCCATTGTATAAACCTTATGAGTAGAAGTATAATAAATCGTGTGATATGTAAAAAAGCAATTCTTCATTTTTGTTCCTTATAATTCCCAGATTGAAATAAAATACAGCATACAAGATCAGGCATTAGAGGATGATCTGCAATTCCTAGCAAATAAATTGGAGGTCACAGTCATTGCTCTCTCATAAAGTCTTTCTCGTAATAGAGAAAAACGATATTTCTAAAGAGTTTTTTAAATGATACTGAATAGATACGTGATTATTAAACCAAACTTTGATCAGTATTTGGAGAATTTGGCATTAAAAATTAAATTTTTAAAAATTATGAAAATTATGGCAATATGTCAATATATTAATCAAGATGCGAAGATTCTTTTAGAAAACTCTTTTCCCTGCTGGAAACAATTAAAAAGAAGTAGTCACATAAGAAATTATTTTTTTCTTTGTAAAGTTAATCTGAATATGATCTAACTACAGTTTAGGTGCTATTATGCTGTTGCATTTGTTTAATAACCATTTGAGTTTTGTATGTGTATTGTTGATTTCTGCAAGTTGTGTACGCATCGGCTGTGTTTTACAATATACGTTGAGTATTTTTTTGAGGAAAGAAGCTTCGTTCTCGTTATTAAGCTTGTTGGAGTTATTACAACATAAATCCACCGGAGGAATTTCCATAACGAAAAATGTTGCTGTTACATTTTAGTATTGGGCATTTGTATTTATGACTCTTTGCTGAATAAGTCTAAAATTATTTCTATAGATTTTCCAACCAAATCACATGATTCTTCATCGTCGCTAAAATTGCATACGAAATTAGAAGTATTTTCGAAAGTGTTCGCCAAAACACATACAATTTTCAATGAATGCATTTGTGAGTGGGTTGCATTTTATACATTTGATTCGAAAATAGCCGTGTTCATGTGTCTTCAAGTACAGAAGGTTACATTGTCAGAAAAGAGGCTTCGCCCTACACTATCATACCACTTCTACATCTATGTGTGCTGTTTGGATCATCAGGAGATGGTGATCCTTTTGTTGATGGCTTTTTGTTTCCATTTTATCTTCTTTTGCATTCTGTACATCGAATTTCAAATCAATTTACTTGTTTAAGAGCAGTGGATAGACCTCCTAGTTTTAAACCATGAAGTGGCACCGAAGTAGCTGAATTCGTCTATAAATTGATACATCTTTCTTCTGGTATACAGAAAAGAGGTTTCGCCCTACACTATCATACCACTTCTACATCTATGTGTGCTGTTTGGATCATCAGGAGTTGGTGATCCTTTTGTTGATGGGGTTTTGTTTCCATTTTATCTTCTTTTGCATTCTGTACATCGAATTTCAAATAAATTTACTTGTTTAAGAGCCGTGGATAGACCTCCTAGTTTTAAACCATGAAGAGGCACCGAAGTAGCTGAATTCGTCTATAAATTGATACATCTTTCTTCTTGTATACATTACATAGTTGAGGCGAAGAAATGAGAATTACCCAGATGAATCTACTGAGAATTTCGCCCTTACTTTTAAGGGTTTTTTTTTTAAAAATTTTGATTAGTTATCACTACTCTACCTCCATATTCTAATTTTCTAATGAATCTATGTTTAACGTTGTATTTTTATCAATCGAACGAAATATAATCAGAAAATATAACAAAATGTCTACAATTAAGGAGGGAAATCATGCCAAATTCTTGCTTATGTTTAATTAATATTCGAGCGATACATTTTCATGTATATTTTAGTGATTAATATTTGCACGAGCCGTGTTACCCTCAAGTATGATATAATAGGTATATATTATAACGCCGGTTCTTGGGCAACCGTGTGTCATACGATTTTTATTATGACATTATGCGACACGACTGACGTGATTCTTCATGTGAGTGGTATATCCAGTTATTCCATTCATTTTCAGTTATTCATATGTCACACTGACTGTATGCTAAGGCTAATACTCAGAAATGAAGACGATCCATTTAACACCGTTGAAGTACAGCTTTCTCACTTGAGTAAGGTTATATTTTGCTTCGTAGCTGCATCAGGCGCACTCTATGGTCCGTTTTTACTTTTTCTAACAAGTCGAAATGCTTTTTTCGACAGTTAAACCATTTTAAAATATATATTCCATTCTTCCAGCATGTATCTTAAATGAAAATGTTGCTATTTTGATTTTTTATTATCTTTCTCCTTTGATATTGTTTGAGGTAAGGAAGAAAACTGAACGTATTCTTTTTTTTTTCTTTTTTTTTGCTATTTCACTATGTTTTAAAAACTTGCAAAGCTTATACAGTAAAAAAGTTTTAAAACGATTTCTTTATTTACGTTTCATTAAAAAGAAAATTTAAAAACAATTCTTTTCGTAAATAAAATGATTTCTTTTCCTTCACAGGCAGTGTCTCAACTTTTGTGTTTTTAATAATTTTTTAAAAACATTTTAAGCCATTTTTTTAAAAAGAGAAGCAACAGTTAATATCTATTTTATTCGTTTACAAGTCTTTAAAATTCATTATACGTCACATTGGGCTTGAAACTCAATTTAAATTAATTTCCTACAAACTTCTCTAAACGAAACTAATATTCTACTAAATGGAAAATAATCAAAATATTACAAAGAAGAAACAACCTTGCATCTTCTTCTGATTATAAGAATAGTGTATGATTAAAAAATTTTATATTTTATAATATTCCAACAGATAGATACAATACTCGCAGTCAATATGTAATCTAAGAAAATTATATCAGGTATTAATTGATTTAAATCTATTTTGTAGCTTATTGGCTATCTATTTTAAACGATCAAAAACTATTTGAATTCAATAATAAATTTTAAAGAATTAATAACTAAAAATTTTCCTTGAGCAAAGTGAATCTTCTACATACTAATGGGAAATGACTCAATACATTTCACCTTTTCCTACAGTCAGAATAGTGAAATCTAGGTCAAGGATCCGATGCAGACACTCCACTTTAATTCAAATTCTACTAAGGAATATTTATGTAGGATAACTTTTAAGCTTTAAATATATTGCATCATTACAGGTAACAAAAAAAATCTTTTAGCTAGATTTTAAATACTTGAGTAGCATTTTCTCTACTATCAATAAGATATCTTGCATCAATTTTTAAAGAATTAATACCTAAAAATTTTCCTTGAGCAAAGTGAATCTTCTGCATACTAATGGAAAATGACTCAATACATTTCACCTTTTCCTTCAGTCAGAATAGTGAAATCTAGGTCAAGGATCCAATCCAATCCAGACACTCCACTTTAATTCAAATTCTACTAAAGAATATTTAAGTAGGATAACTTTTAAGCTTTAAATATATTGCATCATTACAGATAACAAAAAATCTCTTTTAGCTAGCTTTTAAATACTTGAGTAGCATTTTATCTACTACCAATAAGATGTCTTGCATTCTCGAACTATTTGGTGTATCATGACTTAGACATCTTCTGTAAAACTTTCACTTTTAGAGGTATGCTACAAGTTTTTCTCCTATGTAATTGATTGTTATACACATGGGGTTTATTATGCAAATTAATGTCTTCAAAGTTCCTTTGTTTCCTTACATATTTAGCGAACAATTGTAATTCACTGCGCTTTATTAACAGCAATTGTAGCTACATCAATTAAGATTCTGTAATTGAAGCTATTTCAGCAAGATTTTTCTGTGAAGAATACAAAGTATATATAGAAAAAAAATATTAGAATCGTCAAAAATTTCTAATTTTAGAAATGTGGTGAATCTTTACATTTTACACCCTCTTAAGTCAGAAGAAAACATTTACGGAAATTTGTTTACCCGTCCATGAACAAGATTAAAGTAATTTAGTATGTGTTCTTATGATTAAACTCGTAGATTTCTACCAAAATACTCTTATATGATATATGTGTATCTATACGTGTTTGCATATGTGTGTCAAAAAGATAATTCAAATAAGAAATCGATAGAAATATCAAATTTAGTACATAGATCGATAATCAGGTAATATATTAAATTTTGATATTGTGTTTGCGAGTCTGATTATTCAATGAATATAAACGTGTAAATTCAAAAACGCAATGACAAAGACTAATGAAATTTGGTATGCCATTGAGTGATAAAAAAGGCAGATCTTTTATCACAAACATTCAATATAACATTGTCCCCAAGAAATTGAAGCGTAAATATCTATAACTGCTATTAGTATTTCTTAATAATTTTTGTAATCAATTATTTTATTATTTTCATGTCTAACATTTTTAATATTTAAGATTTATCCTCCAGATTTTGTTGGTATAAATATGTTGTTGTTTCCAATGGCACTTGCCATAGGCAAGCCCGCTGATTTGAAATCAGCGATTTTAAGCCGAAAGGGAACGTCTTTTATTTTAGTAGCGCTAACTAAGTCCAAGAGTACGATTTTGCTATTCACGCATCACATTCGCTTGCACAGCCCCTTTTTAAAGGGGGGCACATTCACACATCTCACATATAGAATAAATGAAGGACAACCATGCCCGAACCGCGATTCGAACCCGGGACGCTCAGATCACATGGAAGACGCGCTACCCCTATGCCAGGACGCCGGCTGGTACAAATATAAACATACTAATCACTTTTACTCTACTAAGGTGTGGACGATTACAAAAATAAGCATCCAAAATCTAGCAAAATCTTAAAAGAGAAAGGTGTATCACACTTAGTGGTTATAATTTGTTGAATAACTACAAAACTAAAGGCAATTATCAATCCCTCTTTATCACACATTAAAATAGAAACTAATAATTTGCTTATTAAAAATTTTAAAGTCCAAACAAAAATCGTATAAACGTGTGGTGCAAAAATAATAATAGGAGATTAAATAAAAACAATTTATTGCCTACAAATTAAACTATCTTATAAATATTGTCAAGATTTCATCTTATTTAAAGTTTTTCCATCTGTACTTTGACCGAAAAATTTTAAATGAAAATATCCATTTTTTCCATTCTACAAATGAAAACTTTTATGCTATCAAATTTTTTTCAAATTTTATTATTGTACATTCTTGTATGTAAAATTGAAGTCTAAAGGATTTCTTATCTAGAACTTTACACCTCTTACATACATTTTAATTTTGATTCCATTTTCTCGCAATTGAATAAAAAGGATACATCTTCACTAGTAAATTAACAAATCATTATAGTGCCAATAAATTTAAAGAAATGGTAAAAGAAACTTGAAAAAGAGTCTTAACACTTCCAACGCTACCGACGAGATATTTAGTCTTTCAAATACTTCCAATTACAGGTTTCTGTGGATTAAAATTTGTCTCTTATGCCAGTTAGAAAAAAATAAAGGTATTCTTTATATATGTATTAGAAAGTTCAACTACATAATAGAAAAATTTTATCTCACAGAAAACCTGTCACTGGAAGTATCTGAAAGATGAGATATCTCGTGGACAACATTGAAAGCGTTGAACAAGAAAAAACTTTTAGTTTTTTCTGAAAACTTTATCATTCAACCAATATAAATTGTAAACAGTTTTTTAAAAAATGGGTAAATAAGCCTTAAAATGCTTTTAAAATTAAATGTCAACTCATAACTTTAATTCTGTGAATTAGATATTATCTTAGATTAGAGTTCTTGAATTAATTCCCCTTTAATCCAAGGACTTAATATCTGTGTAGCAACTCTTCTTGCATTAAAAATCTCTTTTCTGTTAAGAAAATGATCTAATGAAATTTGTAGCAATTGATTATGGTTAAAAAAACGCATTTTATATTTTAAAATTCTGTCAGTGCTGATCATGTTAATGAATGAAGTTAACATTAAAATTTTAATATTCTTTAAGGAGCAAGTAAGTTATTTATTTTCATTCTTTTAATCAGATTCTTCGTTCAGTTTTAGACAACTATTTAGCCTTTACGAGAATTTTTATTGTTTTTGAACCGTTGCATTATCGACGAAAGCGGTTTAAAACAAATATCATTTATACAATAAATTTGAATATAGAAATAGAATGAATAGAAATGTAAAAGAATTTAAAATGACATTGAAAGTTTCTCAATCATATTCACAATACATTTAGACAAACATTAATGACGAAGATTAATAAAATTAGTGCTAATCTGGTATTTGTTTAAAAATTTAATATATAATAAGTATAATCTAATATAATTAATGGTAATTAAAGTCTAATCTCTTGAATCTAAAACAAATGTTCTCCTTTTGTTTCAAATTAACCTTTTGGCCTAAGAATTCTTTTGAGTCCCTAATTAGATGCCACATTTGATTTTGCCCATTTATTGTAGTTTTCATTCATCTGAAAACAGAAAAAAAGAACCACCCGAGATATTCAAACTTGCTGTTTTTTTCCTACATAATTAATTTCTTCTTTAACTCAAATGCAGATTTAACTATCAAAACTTTTGCAATCAATGCATGAGTTTGAAACGGAATCTTAGTAGGAAGGATTACACTAGTGAATTGAATTGTTGGCTTCAAAGATGGAGATTACCACATTTAAAATTCACTTAATTTTTTATAATGCACTTTTATTAAAACATTTACCGTCTTTCTTTCTTTTTTTTATAAACATATTGGCAGTGGAATTTAAATGCATCTTCTCTAATAAAGCTGTAGATATTGCCTATTCAGTTCCTGTACATTTTGTCAATTGAACTGGAATTATATAATCCTTTCAACTGAATTATGTTAAACCCATACAAATGTCTTTTAGAAAAGACCAGCAGATATTATAATGTTATAACTCATTTGAATAGATATTAAAATCCGCATGCTTATTAACATAACAACTCGTTCCTTACGTCACCCATTTGCTAAATTTCTGCCACAATCCATAACGAACATATTACGGAATACCGAAATCTTTAAACTGATTACATAACTTTTCAGCTTCTGAAATGAAAAAGTACATTCTATTGTCTGATGTTGTCTAAATTATATTCGAATTCCATTTGAATTTGCAATAATTTTAAATAAGCATATAAAGGATTATTTTAATAAAATTCTACACTAGCTTGGCGAAAGTTTAGTTTTAGTTTAGTTATATTAACGTTTCGTTTTAAATCAACACTAGGACTATTTTGGGATGAACCGCGGTTAGATGACGAAGATGATACCTAAGCTTGAACCCCCTTTCCAAATTTCAGGATCATATTAGTTGGAGGACGTTTGGCCTCATCGGATACAAGGAGAACCAGAGCCGCTTATACAACAGTGTTTCGGTGGAATCAGGTCTCGAACCGGAAAACCTCCGATTCCGCAGCCGAGAGCTTATTGCCAAGCCACCACGACCCCTAACAGAAAAAAAAGAGTGTCTTCTATTGTCTGATGCTTTCTTAAATATATTCGAGTTCTGTTTGAATTTGCAATAATTTCAACTAAAAATATAGAGTACTATTTTAATAAAATTCTGCATTAGCTTGCCAAAATACTTTGTCATTTAAGCTTTCCATTTGATCGGAAATATAAAACTCTAGTAGGATTTTAACTCAAATTTTAATGAAGGAAATTCCTTTTTCAATAAACCAAACATTCCATTGACAAATTGTATAGTTTTATCAAAATAATTTTCAAGTTCATTTTTCTTATTTTCATTGAAATTAAAAAAAAAAAAAATGTGGTTTCTTATTTTAATAAGAAAAGCATATGATTCTTCTAAGCAGCCTTCACACGAGGCCAACTATTGCACGTAATAGAAGGTCACGCCTACCTTGGGAACATTACATAATCCAAATGAGACAATAGTAACTGGTTATCTCATCGGAACAACTATTTGTCATTGTATCATTGCAGTCACGTGACCTTTCTGAAATAGGCGTGCCCTTATATTGTGCGCAATAATTGCTCTCTTGTGAATCGTCTTAACAAGGGAAAAGAGTTTTGAATTAAATAAATAAGATATTAAACGTTTTCTGTGGCATCATGCATAGTGAGTGATAGTTTTCTGGGAATGTTCCAAGAAAACTGATTGGTCTACCTAAGAAAAGCTTCCTCATAAGTCCGCAAGAAATCACAGTTTATCTTCAATAAAAGATTACGGTTGTTCAAGAGGAAGTTTATCTTTGACCGATTGATTTGTATAGTTGGTGACTGAATTATTGCCGACATGGCCCTTACACCAATTGGGAAAGCAGTTGGGAAAAGTGTGAAAACAATTGGGAAGGCCTCAAAAGTTATGCATAAAGCCGAACGGACTGAGGAAAAGCGTCAGAAGAGGAAAAAGACAAGGAAGGAAAGTTTCACCATCTACATCTATAAAGTTCTGAAACAAATCCATTGCGATACAGGTATTTCAACCAAAGCTATGATCATTATGAATAGTTTTGTGCATGATATTTTCCAGCGTATTGCTGCTGAATCTTCTCGACTCGCCAAGTACAACAATCGTTCCACCATTTCCAGCCAAGAAATCCAGACTGCTATACGTCTGCTTCTTCCAGGAGAGCTTGCGAAACATGCCATATCTGAGGGTACCAAAGCTGTCTCCAAATACACAAACTCGAAGTAATTTCGGTACTACAAATGGTCGAATATCTATGATGTTTATTGTAATCGATTTTTTAAGAATACTTCTTCTTTTAACACGAAATATTTCTGGACATGAATCTGGTGCCCCAAATTGCTACAATTTGACTTTTTTTAAATAGAAAACAATCAAGTTTGCGGTACGGGATCAAACTTGGGTTTGTACAAGATATGAAATTAGGCAATTAATTGATACTAAAGAAAATGATCGCATTTGAAAGTCGGACGGATCCATCAAGTCTCTGAAGATGGCATATCTGAATATACGAATGATTAAATTAAAATGATCATCACGTATTTTTAATATGAAACTTTTACGATGATTGCATACTATTCTTAAATCTTATAAGATCTAAATCGGAACCCAAAAAAACATGGTTAAGAATCTGATAACATAGAGTTGTATTGACACTTTCAGTTGCATAAATTTTAGGACAAATTCCTTTTCTTGGCTTTCTTTATATTTTTAAATTGTTAAGTCAAGGAATGTGTTAATGTGATTCAATCGTGGAATTGCAGTATCATCTTTACTAATTAATCCCATATTGGAATGATTAAGAAATAAAAGTTTTTAATGCTAAATTTGTTTTGCTTATTCTTGTATAGTTGCAAATCTTTTAAAATTATTTGCAATTAAGTATTCTATATTGCTTGTAGACTTGTCAGTAAAATTAGATATAGAACACATCATGATTAAGATTATAATAACTGAGAGGGGGAAAATGCAAAATGAAACGAGGAAGGATTATAAGCAATTTTACTATAATTATTCTTTCTGCTGCTGTAAATTTTCATCTAATTTATGAATTTTTATGGTTCAATATATTTATTGCATGTTCTACTTCTTTTGTCATTTAAATAGGACACCCTTTTCAGGAAGTTGATATAAGAGTATTCAAGCTAAAATTGTTTTGAAGTGTTTGTAGATTGTGCGGAAGTTTTGTAATGGATTATAGGATATTTAAATTTCAGTTTGGAAGTTTCATTAGAGGTATTTCGATGCTTATATGCCTCAAATGCACTGCGAGTAGAGTCTCAAATTGATTTATCATGAATCTTTATGCACCTACTAAGTAATTTATAAAGAGATGGGTTTATATTCTCAATAATTTGACCATGTGGAATTAATTTACTAATAATATCCATTTTAAAATTGTTTTATTTCTGCTTGGTAATGACGTTTTATCGAATATATAAATCAAAGCTTGGTTTGTTTATTGATATCAAGTTATAAAAAGAGTTTACATAGTAATTTTCATATCTAACTATCCATTTAGTTAATATTGTTAAACATACGAGATCCATACTTTTAGCATTGAAAACTTTTGCTGTTATGATGAGGTGAGTTACGGATTATCAGTTTGAAGGATTTCATACTAAAATCTAATTTAATATACATGTTGCAAAGTGTTACTTATAGTTAAAGCATTTTTTTTCCATAAAAGTAATGTAATTTGCAATGAGGATATTTTTTTAACACGGCATGGAGCATTGCTCGTTTTATACCACATTTTCTGATTGCAAATTAAGGTATTTATCTTCTAAAGTTATTCGCACTTCTGGACTACTTCCTAGAGAAATAAGACAATCTCGGAAGGTTTCATTTATATATTTTTATTAGTTTCATAGTAGCTTTAAAACGTTATACATAATAGGAAATATTATAATCGGAAATAATAATCATACATAACAGGAAATGGTAAATTCATCATTTTTATCGACTATCAATATTCTTGAGCACCTAAATAAATTATATTTCTGTTTAAACTGAAAACTCCTGATATTTAAAAATTATTATCAACAAAATAAGAAATTTAATGTCCTTGTATATTCAACTAATACTAGCTAATAACCTTTTGCATTTGGAAAAGTAATTGTATGCTTATTTATCTACTCAAGACAAGGATTTGTTCATTGCTCCGAAATATATGTTTTTGTTTTAATTTATATTTTCTCTAATTATTTTCCACATCGTCTTACAATTTTATAGGTGTTCTTTAACAAATAAACTTGAAAAATGAATAAATAAAACATCAAAATGAGGCACCGTCTTGAATGAGAACTGCCATTGGTAAAATTTGACCGAGTTCATACATGCCATGTAGTTAATAGACAAGTGCTAATTTAACTCTCTGATGATTCAGCCTATATTGATAGAGTTCAACTGCTCTAAATTGTTTCATCAGCAGGTCAATAAGCTGAGCGCCAGATGGGTCACCGTTGATTAATACTAAGTTTTTCATTCAGACTGCGTCAGTCATCGGTTACTTTTTGTTCAGTCCCTTTTGGGCTATTGGCTAAAGAAGATCATATTATCTGATCATAGGGATATTGATAAAATCGGTATCATGGGCTAACTGAAATTAATACAAAAGTATTAAGTATTAAATGTATTGACAAGTAATTAAGTATTCATTTTCAAATATGAATTAAATCTTTCAATTTTTGTTTGTCGTTTTAGTTTGTTTCTGTAAACGATTATTTCTATTTGCTCAGTTAATACCGTGTGTTAATAGAATATTGCGCAATTTATTCTTGTGGTGTGGAAGTTATGATTAAGTAATGCAATGCGTTTTCTTCATCTCCTGTCAATGCTACAAAATAAGCCTCCGATTTCAAAACGGCCTACTTGTTGTTTTATGAATCAATTTAAAGTTTTATATATTTGTTTCTGGTTCAATTTTATGTTTAATCCTTAACTGGGGAGGTAAAACTTTAGGACTTAATTCAGGAGGTGCGGTCTACGAGACCACATTCCATTTACACTCAAAATTTCTAATGAATGTATTAGTACGAAAAACTATCAATATATTTTGCAGATATTTTTCTTGATATATAGGTATGTTTAAGAAATTTTTCAAAATATATTATAAATGAAAAAGGTAAATGCGTTGGAATATACATTTTCTTCTCAAATTACATGTCACAATAAATAATATTCTTGAAAAAACATATTACTTTTTACTTTATTTATTTTTACAGTATATGAAGGTATATAGAAGACAATATAATGTAAAATTTAACAATTATATGAAAAAAAATGACAATGGGTAAAATTGGCTTTTTTTTTATCGGCTTGTTTGACTTTCATAGCACGGTATTCTAGGGCATTTTAAACATACAGGTTCAGAACTACCATAAAAATAGACCTATAAATTCTAATATACATCTCTTGGTATATTAATAAATTTTATAAATCTTTCAAAACGCATTATCACTAGAAATATTAATTATGTTTGAACGTACATATCAGAATCAGTTGAATGCGAACTTTCATCAAAAGACTCTTCTGTACAATTATCCTTATCATTAAAATCACTTTCTGTGTCATTTAAGTTTCTGTAGAGCTGTTTCATAATAAGATTAGTAAATTGAATGATATTTCGGGTCCCAAGTTTTAGCACCCTCTGCTAAGCCTTGTTTATCACAGGGACACTAAAAGGGAAGTGCGGTCTTAGAGACAGCACTCGAAGAAATAACTGAATTATTTTAGAAAGCATCCGTTGAAATCGGTTGATAATGTTCAAATGCATTGAAGGTCACAAAACTGGAAGCTACAGGGTCAATCCATTCAATTGAGCTAAAAATAGAATAGGGGTGACCGAAAATCCATCGCTAGCGGTCTCACAGACCACACGTACCCAGTTAAGGGTTAAATTGCTTTGGATTGGTTTGATTGTCTTAAATTTGAAAAACTGCAGCATTTTGAATAGTTCTTTTTTTTTAGAAACTGGAAAAAAGAAATTAAATTCTCATATTATTAACCCTTTGCACTTGGAGGGCTCCTATGAGGCACTGTCCAGTATTTTGACGTTTGCATTTCTTTTTTAATTTTGATTGTAAATTAAATGTAAAGAACATTCGGATTAATTTTTGGGGGAAATTCAATTTGAATCAACTACATATTTATTTTTCGAAGCAATAGACACGTTCTTATATTAAAAAAATAATTAGGCATCTAATTACTTTTCCGTGTGCAAAGGGTTCACTTGTTTTTGTAATATAATGCAACGTTTTATTCAATTACTGATAAGGAAATCTTCCTTAAAAATAGTGATCAAGATCAAGTATAAAAATATAAATAACGTTAAAGTTACGATTAAATTGCTTATTTCTTTATTAAAAACATTTTATGTATATATAATACATTGTCACTCATTAAAATAAAGTAATTGGGCCTATGTTTAAACCTAAATTGTCCTTTCAGTTTTAACATTCCATTAGTCAGAGTTGTGTAGACTTAATATTGCAATTGTGTATTATCGCTGAGCACGAGAAACGTTCCGTAAACGGCAATCTTGGATAGCAGCAGAAAATGTAATTTAACGTAAGAAACATTCATTATTAGTGTCATACCGTTGCAATTAAAATTTTGTAGATTGTCACATTTGATGAGTTATCAGTTGACAAAAATTACAATTTACCATAATGCGCATCCAAATGATATAACGACTAACGAAATTAAAATAAATACGAATTAACATTGGCTCAAGTACAAAAGGAACCAGAAATAACCAGGGTGATTCAAAACTTATCATTCAAATTCCGTAAAGAGGTAGAGAATACATCAGGACGCCAATTTCATAAGGAAAGTATGTCCGCACTGAACACAAGGAATCAGTAAAGTGGTAACGAATGTAATCTTTGTTCCAACTAGATAAAGTACATTCATTACCGGTATTTGCTTCACAATGGGCGCTCAAAATTGCGACCATTTCATGAGCACGGGATTCACAGCGTCGTTGCATCGATCACCGGACATTTTCAAAAACCCTGGAATATCACGGACAATGCATGCGACATATCCGCCGAGATACGTGATGTCAACATGACGAAGCTCTAGATCATAGCACAATTGTTGCGCGTGATTATTTGAACCGAAAATTCGGAGCTCAATGGATCGGCAGACGTGGATCGATCACTTGGCCACCCAGGTCACCTGATTTAATGCCCATGAATTTCTTTTTGTTCTGGGCCATGAAGGATCAGTTGTGCGAGGCCCTCGTCAACAGTCAAATGGACCATGTTGTACGAATAGTGGTCGCCGCATGCATCGTCCTTGATATGACAGGTATTTTTAAAAATCTTCGGCGGTAAAGGCAACGGTGTTCGTGTAAATGGTCGCAGTTTTGAGCACCTGTCGTGAGCTCGTACTTTATCTTGTTAACATAAAAGTCACATTCGTTACCACTTAACTTTACTATTTCCTTTTGTTCACTTCACTTGTCCCTTTTCACCATGCAGATGACGTCTGAGGACATATTTTCCTGCATGAATTCGGCTTCCTGATGTATTCCCTACCTCCCTACGAAATTTGAATGATAAGTTTTGAATCACCCTGTATATTTCTGGGTCCTTTTGTACTTGACCCAATGTTAATTTGTATTTATCTTAATTTCGGGTTAGTCGTCATATCATTTGGATGCGCACTATGGTAAATTGTAATTTTTGTCAACCAATAGCTCGTCAAATGTGACAATCTATAAAATTTTAGTTTCAACGGTATGAGACTAATAATGAATGTTTCTTACTTTAAATTTCATTTTCTGCTGCTCCCCAAGTTGCTGCCGTTTAGGGAACGTTTTTACCATGCAGTGATGTTTGTGGGCATACTTACCAGTGCGAAATCGTTTCTTGAAATATTCCGTAATTCCCCACGAAATCTGAAAGAAAAGTTTTGAATCACCCTGCATATTATTACTGAATTTCAACCTAAAAACGTATCAAAGCTTCGAATTTATCTACTCGAGCAGCAATTGTGGTGTACAGAAGTTGTGCACGTCATGATTTGTTTTGATTTAACAGTATTAAATATACATTTGTGAATTTCATTATCTAAATGCTGACAAATGTTGTTAATGTTGCAAAATTATTGAAACATTAAATTAATTCTCAAAACGAAATAGCTATACTGTGTAACTTTCATGCATTAAATTTGATTATTCTAAAAATAAAACACCTAATCACATTTTGTGTGTGTGTATGAGGATCTTTAGGATGGTATTTTTTCTATAACTTACATGAAGCGTTCGTCAAAGAACACGACACTTTTCAGAGCAGACCGTTGAAAAGAATATATATATTTCTGGAATATGAATTACTTATGAATGTAAGTTTGATAACTGAGAAAATATTTTGCGGATTAAGAAATTCGAAACACATTTGGATTTAAATAAAAATTAATCGACATTTTATTGTTAATTCTCAATAACTGAGAAGCTTATTTTAGAGCAAAGAGCATTAAAACCAACATGATCCAACCACCATTCCGGAAGCATCTCATTCTCATTCCGAGGTGCCCCCCCCCGGGGATTAATTGGCAGATAAATTTTTTAAAAGCACAAATTCGATTTTAGGATACTATTAACCGCATGTCAGATACTAATCACCAAAACAAAATGCAATTACCACAATATTTAGTAATTACTAGTTTTAGTAAGAAATGCTGAATTCACGCCAAAAAGTAGTATTTCATAATTATTGTACGCCAGTGCCATGAAAGACGTCCTCTGGGATAACACCTTTATTAGAGTGCATGCGAGAAAGTTTTCGGGAGACCACTTTCGCTAGTTTTTTTTAAATATTATAATGCTGTGGGGTGGATTTCTTTCTTCAAACCGCAGCATAAAACATGAAATAATAGAGTTATTAATATCTATTATTATCGGTATGGCATCGATTATCTCCGCTTAAAATATTAATATATTAAATGATTCCGCGCAATTGTACGATACTTCAGGATTTTCTTTATTCATAATAATACAGTCACACATTTTGACAAATTAGAAAATTTTAAGGATGTTCGCTGCAACTAGAAGATAGATTTATTGTATTTACAGAAAAAAATCTAAAATCTACGAGAAAACAGTGATTTTTAGATAGGAGGGTGATATTAATTAAAAAAAATTACTTTAAATTTTTGTACCAGTTATTAAGCTAATGAAACTGAAAAATATTTACATCGAATTCTAAATTTATGAATCTCAATTTATAAAGTCAAGCAGTAACCTTTAAATAGTAGATCTTTATTTTACATGAACAAAATTAATTAAATTTAACTATTAGAAATGATAAATTAATACGAAGATGGGGAATAGAATTCTCCAAATTGAAATCAATATTTCGAAAATAAATTTTACCAAATGATCTGCAGGAAAATACTGTTTGACATTTAAAGAATTAATTTGTAACATTATTTAACCATTTTCATTAAATTGCGGTCTGACGATCTTAAGTAAATAAATTCTTTATTGGATTAAACATTATATTAAGATTTTGTAATTAAGATTAATTTGATTTACTGAGAATGCAGAATTATATTCCCAAATACAATAATTAATTTGACATTTTGTATTCCCCTTTTAACCTTTAATACTAACAGAAATTGTTGTTTAGTCTCGAATTTAAAATTGCTCTTTCGAGTTATCTGATAAGATTTGATTTCAAAGATTGTGCTTAAATTCACAATAAGTTAAGAAGTCGAAATGCATTTAAAACATTTGTAACACGCTCCAATTATTTAATTTTTTATAATTGTTTGTGCTTCTAGATAGTTCTTTCATATTTCAGTAAGTTTCAAGTGATTCTTTATTATAAAAGAGATTGGGAAGACATTTTGTTACATCTTAAAATATATAACTTAATTTTAAATGATTGCATTGTCATAACAGTTTAATTTTAAAAACTTGAAACAGAAAATAAACATTGGTAAAATTAATTGTTTGATAAAATTGTATGAAAGTAGAAAACTTTTGTAGACTTTTCTATGAAAATAACTTCCAGCATTTGTCTCATCTTTCTTTGTTAATAAATATTGATAACTTTTATATCATCATTGATTAGTAATGGTAAATTTGTTGTAAATATAACTAGAGCTGCTTATAGCTTTGTATAATAATTGCTGGAAACTAATTCAAATTTTTGTCACAAATAACATATCTAATATGTGCGAGTTTTGTACATTGAAAAGCAACATAACATGATTTTGCTTGAAACAATTTATCGTTTATTTTAAATTTAAAAGAAAAATTATTATATATAATGAGTATTCAAGAAGGAATTAACTATTATTTTTATTCACCATTTTTCGTAAAAGATAACAACAGCAAATGAATAACAATATTGCGCGAAAAACAAAAGCAACAATATAAAATTAGATCGCTATCCTGTTGCTCTATGTCTATTCTTCCTTCCCCTTTCTCTAACTGCTTTTTCTCATACTCTCACATAATTATCTCTTCAATTTAAAGATGCTATGAAAAATTTGAATTCATAATAAAGTTTCACACTTAGAATATAACTATGCTGTATTCAGTAATTTGATGATGACATCAATGTTGTTTCCATGGAGAAGATTCATACAATTCTCTAACTTTCTTTGACAATGGAGCAGTTATGAATAATCAGAATTTTATAACAAAAAATCTTTAAAAAAGATATTAATTCCTGGAATAAAATATTATCAAGAAGAAAGTTTAACTCTATGAGCCCGGCTAGTGTGAGAATTCCAGTGCCCCAAAACTCGGGGCAATTTTTACGAAAACAGAATGGAATCGTAACTTTTACATCAGTAGTTAGTTGCGAATTAACTTTCATCCTAAGATTTCAAATATGCGTGCGATAACTCCCGAGTCAAGTTTCATCGGATGGCGATTTAAGGTCACATACTCAGAGTTCATAGGGTTAGATAACCCAAAAAAAAATGACTATATTTCCACGGCAACATATAAGATGAGGTATTATAAAACCATTTTTAAGGTTTTACCAAAAGTTCAGTTCAGTTATATTAACCTCCCGTTTTAAGGAAACACCAGGGCTCTCTTGGGATTTATCTCGTAAATTTGAACCGCGGGAAGATGAAACTTAACTTAAACTTAACTCATAAACTTAACTTAACTTTTTGTATTAGGATATTATTTACAGCGAAATGTTGAAGAAGCATAAGATAATCAGTGGTTTATTCCACTATATCAGTCCTGAGTTTTAAACTTAACTCATAAACTTAACTTAACTGTTTGTATCAGGATATTATTTACAGCGAAATGTTGAAGAAGCATAAGATAATCAGTGGTTTATACCACTATATCAGTCCTGAGTTTTTCTCTCTTTCTTTCTCACTCTGACAGACGTCTTTTCTGGCATTGAACGTTCCAACTGCGCACGAATTTTTTTCATCTGTACTTATAATAACTATGAATATGTATTTGTCCGTGTGATAGCACTGTACATGCTAAGCTGTTTGACTTACAGCTACTAAATTTAGCACATATGTACTTTGAAGATGGAAATAAACACCTCAGAATGGATTATTAAAATTTTTGAATAGAATTTCAATGAAATGATAATAAAACGCGTATGCTTAATTTTTTCGACAAGTTTTGAAAATATCATAGCACAAAATTAATTTTTACATCATCTTAAAATTAAAAAAAGAATCTCTTAAATGGTACGTATTGTTTTGCCATATATTTTTTTTCAATTTTTAATCATTTTTTAAAAGAAATAAGCATACTTTCCAATAATTTTTAATCATTTTTTAAAAGAAATAAGCACACTTTCCAATAACATATTTCACTCAAAATAAAAATGAAATTTTATCTACACTTTATGATTGCATGAAAAAAAATTAGGTTTTATTCATTTGTTGTTATCATGCTGACAAAAGCTCAAATTAAATGATTAAGTTAACTCTCCACCAAAATAATTCCACTGCAGATTAAACATAGAGTAGTGTAATTTTTAGCAACTTGTCTGTAGGAAATAAATATGAAACAACATTTTTTGTAGAAAAATAAAAGCAAAGAAAAATCATTCTGCAACTTTTAAACTATCTGATTTAATTACTCAATAATTCTATATTATTTTATGCAAACATGGTATAATATATACAGGAAATCCACTTAAATGGGAGCAAAATAGTTAATTTTTTAAACCGTTAGTAATAGGTTTAGATGTCTGGTAAGAAAAATAGTTTAAATGAAATAAATAATTATATTTTATGCAGTTTTAGTCGATAAAAGTTCTGATGAGTTACAGAATATTTATAAAAGCCTTGGTTCTATGTGTGTTATTTAATCAAATATTTTTGAGACATTAATTTAAAAAGTTCAACTCTTTTGGGACAATAAGTTTGAATTATGAAAATCTGAATATCACTATTTTATTAAAGAAAGGCTTGAGGTCACTTTATTGAGCACCTCGTGGAAAAGTACTCTTATCGGAGCCTGGACTTTCTCCAAGGTTGATTGGACAAAATAATGAAATTGTTAATTTTTCAAAAGTAAGATATTCTTTATAAGTCTATTAGAATTTATTGCAGAAGATTGAAACCATTTATTGATTTGAATGCTAGTCTCAAGAATATTTTACTGAATATGATTCATTGAACCGATGAAAATATAAAATTTAGATTTCGTAATTCTTTCAGAATAACATTTATTGACTGAAAAACAAATGAAATGATCATTATTTACGCCAGTTAAGTCCTCGTGAAAGTAAAATTAAAAAGTGAATTGCAATTGTAATCAGATAATTTTTTTAAATAAATAATCCTTTGAGAAATCATATCCGCATAAATCCTTTGAGAAATCCACATAAATTAAAAAAAAAGTGTATACTCTGTAGAATTCGTAAGATTTCTAGTCTGAACAATTGTGTTTTCGGCACTTATGATTAAAAAAACATGTTTAATTTTAGCAAAAAAAAAGTTTTGTATTAGTTGAAGTTTAATTATTCAAATTAAAGTTCGAATTTTAGGGGAAATGACAGGAAACTAGGGAAACACATAAAACAATGAACAAAATGGGTTAACGATTCTAAAATAGTATGAGTTATTCCCTTTAGCACGAGATATTTTACTATATCTTTCTAATATTGTTCGATATTCAGAATGACGAACTATGTTGTGAAGATATCGTGACAGTGCCATTAGGTATTTTTTGCTAATAGGAAATGATTATCAAAATGTTGAAATCATTAAGACTACGTTGCATAGTATGTTTAATCGAACATTTTAGTGAACATTAATCCTTTGTGAGATGCTTGTCGACAAGGACATTAAGTATATCAAAAGTTCTAGAGAAATTAATAGCTCATTTATCAATATTTACTTGCAGCGCCATCTATCAAGACAAAAATGCACTAAGCATTGATGTAAAAAAACATCTATAACTTAAGAAATTTTGAAAACCTATTTTGCAATAAGTATCCATTAAAATTTTTTATACATTAATAGGCTTTAAAATTTTTATTTATTTATAATCCTTGTAGTTTTTTTTCTTTCGAAATAAGGGATGGAACGTCTAATCCTGACTTGATCCAGCATATCCAGCCGATTCCATATGTCAAATATTCATGAAAGGTGAGGGAGTGCTATCTTTTATTAATCAAAAGAACTATAAGAGTCCCTGTAATGCCAGAAATTCAAGACTGAACAGTCTCTAATATAAAGGACCATGATGGCTGATGATCAGGAGAAACTGGATTACATTTTCAATTAACATCGGTTAAAATTTTCAATAGACAGCTTGTCAGCAGTTCTGAATTATGCTGAAACTCATATCAGCCTACTGGTTGTAAAATGTGGTTATGACAGACATACTCACAGCATAGAACTAAAAGACATGTTTTATCAATTGATGTTTCCGAAAAATACCATGCCATATCTTCATATTTCACCCCTTAAAGATAATGTTAATCTAGCAAAACAAATTATGCACATTAAGATATTTTGGAAAAAAAAATTGATTTGATTCATTTCCTTTATTTCTAACTGTTCAGAATTTACTGAAAATTTTACTTGATTTGGAGATTTATTTCACACAAACTATACTTCTCTTCGTCTCTACAAAGATTTAAACTAATTTATTAATCATCATTTGCACTTTCTGGAGTTTGATGATCATCCATAAGTAAATAAAACTAATTACTGTCCATGCAGAAATAAACTAAATAACTCAGCGAATAAATAGTTGCAGGTACGAAATTAGCAAAGGTAATTAAAAGGATTGCTCTGGCCTATTTCGTGAAGCTTCTGAGAGAGGCGAAATGACGCAATTCCCCAAATGCAATTCCTTTTGGTATGTTAAAAGCCTTATCGAGAAATTCCCTAAATGGATTAAGTACTCATTGTTACTGTTACATACTTAGTAATTGAGTTACCATTTAATATCTAATTCTAGAACTTTCAAGCTAATTTTAGCTTGTCAACAATGGAAATACCGTTCCACTCAACATTGTGGGAATAAGTAAAATTTCAATAAAGAATATTTTAGAGAAGAATCATATATCTCTTTATATTATTATATTTATATATTTCTTTATTCTTTTTTCTTTATATCTTTCTTTATTACATTTCTAGAATACGGGAAAAACACTTTATTTGGTATTTTCCGGCACACCTACTACAAAAAACCCCCAGCATTTTGTCATTTTGTATTTTTATAATAGAAAGGAGAGATAATATTGTATTAAGGAAAGATTACAAGGTTTTACTTTATCAAAGAAGTTTAATATATTTTATATATCTACTAATCATTATATCCAACATTTCTGAAGAACATTTTGAAAATGTTTTATTTAGAGCAAAAATAATTCATATCATAATTTGAGTCTAAGAAATATAAACAGTTTTTGTTGATATGTTGTTGTTATGTGTCTGAGCTCTCGACAATTCAATATTTTTTCAGTACAACATATATATATTCAATATTCAATATTTTTCAATTTTGATTGTTGAATGCACCTATAGAATGGTAAAAAATGTCGATTAATTTTTTAAGAAATTCGACTTAAAGCAATTATGTGTATTTATTTTTCAGATCAATAAAAAAATATTTCTATGAGGTGAATAATTATGCATTGAATTACTTTTCCGAGTGCAAAGGGTTAATATATCTTCCTTTTTTTTACATTGTTTGAGTCTAAAAATACACAACCAGCTCAATTTCTTGTTTTACTTCCTCATGTACAAAATTGCAATCAATTGTAATCACCAAAATAAGCGAATATGAGTAATAACGAATTATTCGATTTGTAATTAATTCTTTTTAATTTTTTACTTCTTCGTATTACAAGTGTACCAAGAGAAAGCACTGTAATCATTAAAAATAACTCAAATTCGAATTTTTAACGAATTTCGACATTTTTTACTCTTCTCTCTCTCAAGTTGAAAGTCATACTTTAGGAATTATTTCTATCTATCTGTGAACCTGATACCTCACAAACACCTTGAACTAAATGTATGGAATTTAATATGTAGCTCGTACACTAAACATGCATATTTCTTTTACCAAATTTTGAATGAATAATTACAAAATATTGTTACGGATTTCACCGGGTTCGCCTTGTAGTGGGTGTATGGTGTGCAAACACAATCAGCAGGCCTCAGTGAAAAACAACAACAACGTTTATTTACAAGAACACGAGTACACAGACGAGACAAATACAAAGACGACAACTATATACAGTCGAGACCTACACACAGGACATCACACAGCAGCCCCCTACAGCAGACAGAAGCCCACAAGTAGTAATCGACTATAGCACACAAAGCGGCTAGACAGAATCCAGCTGGAGAGGGGATCCTCGGAGCTTCTATCTACGGTCTCTCCAAACAGCTGAAATTATCACTGTCTCCTCGCTTTAGCTGCCGACTCACTACCACACGACTGGCTACTCCAAACATGACAGGACGCTGCTTCCACAGTAGACAACAGGACTCGGCACACAGCAGTTAAGCCCTCGTTTGAGCTCCACACAACATTGGCATTCCACCGTTGCTTCTCTATCCTCTCGAAGACTCGTTACTTGTCTACGACTCCGACTACTCTTCAATTCATCACATCTTGCAGCTTGAGACGGCTCCTTTTATAGTTCCAGGGAGGCGGGTCGAGAACCTTCTGGGCCAATCGGGCATATCTCAATTACTATTGGATGAATAATGAAAATTTTCGAAGTTTCCATCATTATCTATTTTGTCGCCAAAGTCGCTACATTTGTCGCCAAGCTCTGAGGTCAATGACACGGCACCCGATCATGAATGTACGACTGCCTTTCTTACGATGACACTATTCGCGCTGAGAAGCAAAATTACAAGTCTGTAACAGTATAAATGAACCGGGCAGATAAAATACACAATTTTAAAATCCAAATGATAGATCCCCATCCGCTTTTACGGACAGACGATCAACCACGAGTTGATCGTCTGTAGTCCTGTTTAATCTCATACATCTACTCACGATATTTCGAAAACGGATTCATGAAATTGTGCATGTAATGTTGGTAAAAAATTATTAATTCTGTGTCAAACTTTAGTTCTAAGTCGATCGAAAATTTTTCCAAAATGCATCTTCAGTTTTCTTCTCGATACTAAGAAGCACAGTAATCAAAGTCCACAATTTTTATTTTGTTGTTTAGAGAGATGATGCATTTCTCAAGGAGTATGCAAAATATTTTCGGGAAACCATTTACACAGGCTTATTTTTCACCATCATTGCTACAAAGATATTAAAGTTCCTACGTTTGATGGCTTATATTTCTGTGCTCCGAAGCACAATTTTCTTCTTTCCTAAAGTTTCTTACCCCACCTATAAAGTATCTCATATATTTAAATTTTAGACAGATACGTCTAGGAAGACTAACTATTAGAGTGATTCTCCTGACAAGACTGCTGGATAAATTCTGCAGTTCTTCACCGATCATGGTCCCTAGAATCCCCAACCCCCCTTCATTCAAAAGATTACACACACACACACACACACACACACACACACACACACACACACACACGCACGCACGCACACGCACGCACGCACGCACGCACGCACACACACACAACGATCACATTGATTAACGAGCAGAAGGATTCCTTGTTCTCAGAATTTCTGTGGTCGTTACGAGACCAGTCCTTCACAGCGTCCTTGAGTTCGCCGTCCAAAATCCACAATTTGTTGTTTTCCTCGAGCACAGAAGAATCATTAACTCCAATGTGTATTGTGAGACACTCCGAGGATTCTGCAGGTCCATGAAGAACAAATGACCGGGGCTATTCACGGAGGGTATGGTTCTGCTCCATGATAATATGCGTCCACACGTCTCCAGGGTCACACACGCGGAACTGGTCAAGTTCAAGAGGGACCAGCTCTACCATCCGCCCTACAGCAAGGACGTGTCCTCCTGCGATTTTCATGTGCTCATTCCCCTGAAAAAACCTCTGAAAGGGAAGCACTTCAACATGAAGGACTGGGTCTCGTTACAACAAGGGACAAGGAATCCTCATGTTATCTTGTATACAGGCATCTCGGACAACGTAAATGGCCCATCTAGCTCAAAGGGAGTGGAAATGGTGGTGGGTTGATGTTTCCATCATGCTATAAATTTCTTAATATTGGAGCTAGAAAAATAAATCCAATTAGTGCATTATTAAGACGAAGAAATTTTGTTCTAAAAATTTTTGATAACTACAATATCTTAGAAGTAAGGAACTGAAAAGTGATTTTCAATCCCTACTTTTGACTTTTTCTAACATCAAACATTTACGTGCCAGATAGTAACTTATTTGTTAATGGAAAATACCTTTGCCTTCCAATTTGGCGAGAGGATTTTTTTTTCTTTCTTATACTCTTTCTTCAGAAAACAGGGAATCGATAATTTTGAAAGAACTGACAAGCTGATTAGGAATATTAAAAAAAAACTTTCATAAATCAAAGGAACTATTATGTAGGAATAATTTGAATGTATTAAACAAAACATCATATCAGAACAATTTTTAGAAATCAAATAACGCATCACATAGGAATAACTTGCATAAATCAAACATTTCACTATTAATTTAGTGAATGTTACTGAAAAGATAATTGTTTTTTCCTTAAAATGATAAATGCATACCTTTATGTGATAATTTGGCAGAAATCTTTGGATAAATATTGACCAAAAGTATATAAATATGGTCACATTTTTATTATTTATCTAAAGACATAATTAGTTTTTAAATTTAAGCAGAAATATTAATCTCAAAATAAGCTTTATTTATCGTCATTGATCATCGAATAGACATACATGCATACAGATTAATTTTCTACTTCGTACATAAATATAAATAATGCTTATTTTAATCATTAAAAATTTTCTTTATGATAAATCTCAGATATAATTAAATCTATGATAAAGCAAAAAGAACGATAAGTGATTTTAAAGCGCCCTGTCCGCATGCTTAAATACTTGCCATGATTCAATTGTAAATGCTGTCCGAACTAAATTTCATTTCAAGGTCATTTGAAATGCCAATGAATAGTTAGCGCAGTGCAACAGACATTGTGGGTAATTGCAATTACTGAAAAGCTGATCCCTGAAACCATAATTCTATTACCGCCAATTAAGCAAATGAATTGGCGGAATAATTGTTATTGATTCGGTTCTCATTGTTGGATTTAGAAACAGCTAAACTTTTGAATGCCAATAATTATTTATTTGATGCCGAGAAATTGAGTCAGTATTTCAAGATAAACAAAATTTATGCTTGTGAATCTTTGTATTATCTGATAATTATCTCATACAAATATACAAGTTGGTTTTAATTAAATAACCCTACTCAGATTTACGTAGAAGATCTTCAACAAGTTTAACATATATCATGAAAACTTAATTTATTCTTCGTATGGGCCGTGGGAAAAAGAAAATTGTAAAAAATTAGTTCGAATCTTGAACACTTTATGGTATTTTAAATTCAAAATGTAGAAAAGTCATTATGCGGATTTGCAGTATTTAAAAATACCAGTAGTCAATATAATGTAAAATTACTTTTTCAACATTAACTGAAAGAAAAAAGCTATAGATTTTTGTGGTCAAATTTTTTTATTAGAACTACAGTAATAGTAGTTCAGCTCTATTAAAAGAATATCTACGTATGAAACATTTTCGAAAAGAGCCTATATCGAAGAATGAATCGAAAAAGATGATTACTGTATTTAATGCAAGATATAGAAAAGTCGTAATGGAAACTAGGAGCGCGTAGAAATGCCAGTAATCAATGCTATAAAAACCTTATTCACCAACAATTTAGAAAAAGAATATAGTTTTATTGGTCAAATTATTTTATACGAATCACAGTAATAATTTAGATGCAGTACGAGAATATCGACGCTGGAAAGATTTTCGAAAAGACCCTTTATTGAATAATGGATTGAAAAAGAATGTCTCCAAATTTGAAGAGACTAGGGAATAAAGCGTGCTGCCAGGAAGAAGACGGGAATGGAATTTCAAACGAAAGTATGGAGGTAGTCACTTTTTCTGCGTTCTAGGGCAACTGCTCGGCAATTTGGGAAGCAATTTGTTCCTCACTTGTTCTAAGGAATAAAATGTTCTGAGATCCTTTTTAAAGTGTGTATCCATACAAGGTTAGCATGGTGCAAATGCTGACCTCTGAAAACCTGGTGCAACGCATGGATTTTGCTCGTCCGTTTCTGGTCAGAATAACCATTGGCATTTCATAGCTTTGGGTGATTTTGTGGTTAACTGAGATCCACCTTACTTTAGATTGAACAGTTGATAGATACCCTGAACTGTTGCAAACAGGGTACTACACGTTTTAATGTCGTGAGAATAGTCCTTGAATTTTGATTATTTTACTGTATATTGCTTTGTTTTTCTATTGGTTTTATTTTCGCACCTTTTTCTTTGAGTAAAACATTTTTCAAATACTTAAAAGGTGCTCCATCATGGATGCATATTACTACGAACTTCTATGGTAACAAGTCATACTAGAACTCGAATGCTTAAGGACTATTGTTTTAATGCAGGTTGGAGCAACACCTTATTTTACCTGACAAGTAAAAAATTTCTTCAGGCCCACTTTGGAGATGTTCGGATTATTTCAAGACATTTTATGATAGTCTGGTGTCTTCGATCTCCAGGCGTGAATGTCTAGGAATTCCTGAAAGATTCTGTCTTTGGAGAAAGCATACGGACTCGCCTAACAAGCCATGAATAATATCCTAACCATACCACAAGAATATTTGCTTCATTCCCTTCAGTTGTTGTTAAGAATGCCATAATACACTTTGAGAGCGTAATTGATTCAAATGGAATGTACACTGAGATGTAAATAAATAAAATTTGTAAAAGATATGATGAATTAAAATTTGGGGTCTCAAATTTGTCTTTTTTGCCCTTTATTATCCACCTTTTCACTAGATGGTTGAAATTTGAATTAGTAATTTTTTTGAAGTGTTTTTCTATCAGGCAAATAATGTATATATCATATTTCAGCAAAATGCGTCAACCATAACGATCTCTGTATGAGACTTCATAGGGGCATTTTAATTATACCCTCCTTTTATTTTATGTTTTGTATAATATATATGCTATTTTTTTTTACTCTTGACTCTCATCAATGAAACTACATTTAATGAAAAGAATGTTCAGGAATATTATGGAAAATTCTTTTAAAGGAATTTTAAATTGTTAGGAATAAGATATTGAAACTTGCTGAATGCAGAGTTGCCATCTGATAGGACTGCACGCTATTTCTTCGTATTCTTCGTACTAGAAAATATATATTACTATCGATCTTTGGCTATGTTATGAAATACATTATAATTTCATGCTTGCTTCATATATAGTTCGCTAATACTTCTTTTCCCCAATACATTCTTTGAAAAACTCTGACTATTGTTTTCTTGCTTTTCTAAGCGAATATTTTCAATTTCTTATATTAGATGAATGCAAGGCCATGTGACAGAAGCGTTATCAAAATATATCTTTCGAAGCAGCAATAGGATAGGATATTTATATATTGTTTTTTCTTAGGAGTTGTTTAGCGTATTGATAATTGATTTAATTTCAGAATGTAGCAATGGAAACCAGAACGCATCCACAAATTTCTTTATATTCATTTGATCAACATATTATATGTAAAAACATAGGAAAGGAATTGTTTAGTGAGACTTGATATCTTGTATAAAAGAAGAAAAAAAGACTCCCTTAATATATTTTGAATTTAAATGAAAATATGTTTCCATCTCAGTAGCTGAATTTAGAGAAAATTGTGCGTTAAATAATTGAAATTCTGATTTGGTCAAATTTTCACTTTCAAATTATTATTAATTGGCCAAGAAAGTCATTTTAAACCATAACAAAATTGCAGCTCAGTTTATTACTAGCGGCAAAACAAACCTTCAATTTTGTCAAAGTAATGCTTTAAAATTAACTCTCGATATAAATAGAAACAAACAGGAAATACACTGAATGAATTTTATTCCAAATTTGACAGAGATAAACAATTTTCATGACAAATTAAAATTAGTTCATTACTCTGCTGCATTTCATTAATTCTGCTGCAAATTAAATTAGCAGCAGAATTTCTTTTAAACAACTCTTCCCTGTATCTGGTTTACTATATATATATATATACCGGACAGACCGGGCATAGTATGACAGAACAGATAGACATACTTCTTTAAGGATCAATATCAAAATTGAATCCACATCTGCATTATCAGTTTTAAAACCATATCCCAAATTGAATTAAATTAATCAAATTTGAGAAAAAAAATTTAATCAAATTTAATTAATTAATTTAATTTAATTATTATAATCTCTATACCTTAATTATTAACTTGTTATTGTATTTAGAGTTAGAAATATATCAATCGACAAGTAATCATAATTCTTAAAATGGTTTCTTTGCTTACAAGGAATGTAAAATGTAGAGATTCAACAAAAATTATTGGTCGCATTATTTGAAGACTTAATTGCTTTTTTTATGTAGGAGAAAAAATAATTAATACGTTTCCATATCAACCATATTCAACGTTTATAAATTCGTCTACGCTTTATCAAATATTATGCTTGATTACAACTCTTTAATTTACTACTTTTTAATTAAACTCCTTAACTCTACATTGTCATTAGAAATTAGCTTATCGTGTTTATGATTAATTTCCTGACTAAACGATTCCATTAAAAATTAAAAAAAAACACATTCATTGATTTGGTTATACAGTAATATTTTTAATTAATTTGTTCAATTATTAGACAACAAATGTAATCGTCATATTTTCTTATGGAGAAACTAAATTAAATTTACCTAAATAGTTTCAATTTTGAACTTTAAAAGGTACAATAAACTCAAATGAGCAAAAACAAGTGTATCATGTTCTGTATACAATTATATTATTATAAACAATAATCAAATCAGTAATGAGTAATTAGTAATAGATAACAGTTAAAAATTTGTTTTGGAAACGTATTGCGTTTCTGGGCTGATGAATAGATTCTGAATAAAGAGGAAATATGTCATTTTTTGTTGAAAACAAACTTAAAATATCTTAGTAAGAAAATGATATAGTTAACATTTATGGTTACAGGGGAAATCGGTAAAATTCTCCAACTGCTTATTAGAGAAAATCTCCAACTGCTAACAGGACCGCATATATCATTTCTAAATAAAAGGTAGAATGTTCTAAAATTTTTATGATTACGGTTTAAGACCATGGCTAGAAGTTAAAACCAATAATATTCCCCCTCCGATGCATGACATGCCACAAGAAACCATTACTGACAGAAAAATTTCGAATGCTTACAAATTAAATAAAAAGAAATTACATTTGCTGGCATCCGGCATGTGCTTCTTGGAATGGTTTTTTTTTCTCAAATTATCAACAACATTTTTAACTTAAATAAACACATCCAACAAGCTTCCTCCTAACACATTTTCTTAAACTTCTTAGATTTTTACTCCGGCTTCAGCATAATTAACTATTCTCATAATTAAATTTGCTGGAGTGTTTTCCTTAGACGGAGTTCTTCACTCAGAAAGATTTTTACTTTTCAATAAAGTGAAATTTTCTTTTTGAACAGACGCCAAGAAAGTTATTAAATTAGTTTTTTCATTTCATTAAAGTTCCCTGGATATTTGACATTTAATACTCAAATTGTATGTTTCACTGTAAAGAAAGTTTTATTAAACTATATAAAAGAAAGATTGAATTTCTTTCTACGGATTTTTTCTCTTTTTGTTTCTTGTTAACAACGAAAGTGCATAAGAAAAAAAATCATCCACATATTGTAATGGGGTTCAATTCTGAAAGGATCCCTTCGTTTTTAAGTAATCTCTATTACAAATGCTGAAACAGTATAGTTTCTAACAAAGAATTGTGTCCAATGAGAAAATTATAAATAAACCAAGAATTCAGATACAAAATAGAAATATCGCTTGTGAATTTTCTTGAACAAAATGTTCGATAGTTTTTAAATAAACAACTTAATTTGGTATTCTCAAGCGTTAAGCAGATTTAATAAAAGCATTATTATTTTGTTTGTTTCCTGTTGAATATTTCCTTTGAATGTATTTGCGTTGAAATCTTATCTAGTACAGTTAAAATGTTTGTTAAATTCATTGTCGTGTCCCCTAACGCTTAGTTAAAAAATTTAAGGAAAAGTTTTTGACATAAATATTTTCAAGAGAAGAGAACGATCATGAAAAATCCTCATCAAATTCAATTAATTTGCTAAGCAGATTTAACCTTAATATTCCTTATTATTCTCCTCATCAAAATAATCATATCAACCTTCTATATCAAGATATCAATATTCAGTGTAATATTTTTGAAATTAAATCATATGTCACGTTTTTTAGTTTTGGTCGTGATATTTGACCACATGCTTTTATTATAAGTTGATTTATAACATTTTAATATAAAAAAATAGAACTATACTATCAATTATTCTCTTTCTTGTTGTTATGCTTAAGTTCTGAAAATTTCTCAGATATTATATGCTTTAATATTTTCAAAGCATAATTATTATTTAATAAATTGATTTCAGTCAAATTTTGATGATATATAAGTGGCGCATCTGATAGTAAATTTATTAAAAATAAATTTTCAAATTCAAAAATATTCATATCAATAAAACGTAAAAAGTTAAATTGTAAAAAGTTATAAAAGTTAATAAAATTAAAGAACACTTTTTTAAAAAAACGCCTTAAAAAACACGTTTTATTAATGTACCATGCATGTGAAACATAATTATTTATCTGAAGACACTGAAAAAAAATAATGTAAAGACATTAAATGTCAATGAATATCAAAAGAAAGAATAATTAAATATTAAAAGTGTATTATAGGTGTATATTACCTTGATGTGAAAGAACAATTTAAAGGTCTTTTTGAAGATACTTTTGTTTTTATTATATAAAGATTTAGTTTAATTGTTTATTATTGTATATGTAAGATAATTCTAAAAATGGAATAAATAAAATTGGGTATGTATGTTTTAAAAGAACAAAAGTTATCTGAAGTTTGATGAAAAACATTGCCATAAATAAATACATACAGATATACAGGGTGTTGACGAATTCGACCGACAAATTCAGAGGGGTGATGGTAGGCATAAGGAGGATAAAGAATCACCATATAACATGGGGTCCCAAACGACTTTTAATTGGTGAAAATCGCAAAAATATAGAGTTTTAGGGAACTACTGGAAACTGAAAAATTAATTAAAAAAATAACAAATGGTTTTAAACTACACATTTTTTAAGTGAAAGCGCATTTTTAAAGGGTTTTTTTTCCATGCTGGTAACATGCGGATTTGATGATCTAGAGGGGTCGTAAATTACTGAAAACGAAAAAGTAGTTTAGAACTCATAGTTGCAAAAAATGTTAAAACTTGAAGAAAAATAAGAACTTGAAAATCTAACAAATTTTATATTCTATAATTTGATATAAGTGTGTAGTGCGAGAACTGGAGAGTTTTAAAGATATTCAAGAAAAACTAAAATGAGAACCAGAAAACATCGCTGCAACATCAATACCGATGTTCGCAGAGAGCGTTGTCAAATTCGAAAGATAAATTCAGCGAGGAGATAGTGGGCAATAAGGAGATGAAAATTTATCAGAAAACATAGGATCGCAGG
>JAPMOR010117437.1:5834-33510 GCA_026543865.1 Argiope aurantia
CTCTCTCTCTCTCTCTCTCTCTCTCTCTCTCTCTCTCTCTCTCTCTCACTCACTCACTCACACACACACACTCTCACACACACTCTCTCTCACACACACACACACACACAATATTGAACATCGAATTAAAATATCGAGCATCATTTGGCATTTTCGATAAGCGGTTCAAAAATGCTATGCTATATTTAAAAATTTCCGAGAAGCGCTTTCAATTGCGTCCTTTATATTGGTTAACTTTGAAAAATCGAAAAAAAGTGGCCCACATCCGTGACTATGCTATTGATGACATTTTTCCATCCATAACAGAAGATTTTACTATCATTGTGCCCCCTTAAGCGATCAGCCGTTCACTTCACCATCTATATATTGAAAATAATTTGCAAAACTTGGGGGAAAGACAGTTCTCCATCCAAAACCATTGTCCGATTTTGTCAAGTCCATTTTCGAGAAAAATCTCAAAAATACCACTTCCCTACACATTCTCAATGAAAAAAACGTTTACAGAGATCGCCTGTCCTAAAAATATTGCGAGATAAATCTCAAAAACCATCCTCAGTAACTGGACAAACCAATCATCACCGATGGCGGCCATTATAGAATCAAGTAGTCTTGCCAATCTACTTTTATGGTCTGCAACTCAACATACTAAAAGTGTCATTGCTATATTATAAGTAAAAAAAAATGTATTATTTAAAATTATATTTGTTCAATGATAGGCCAGCTTATCAAAATGGTGTAAAAAATGGGTGAAATCGGTCTAATTGTAAAGGTTGATTAACAATTGGACTAATACAACTAAAACCTAACAACTAGAGTGAGGCTGTTTCAGAGAGTAATCTGTCAAAATGGCGATGGGAATAGGTAAACATTGATGTCATGTAAAGAGGTGAAGAACATTTGCATAAAACAAGAGTTTTCGAAACCGATACTAAAGTTGTGAATGGAACACTCCATCTTTTCTGTATGTTATCTCCTTCGTGAATATATTGGGAAATAATGCAATTTCCCTCCCTTTACCTCGAAAATAGACAGCGATGCTACTCAGTGAAGATATGTCTTCTTATGTTCAAAAAACAAAGATGTGCATGTACTGCTGCTTTACAGAACAGATAATTAATTAATACATAATGTTACCAAATTTAACATAAATATACTTTTGAAAAAAGGAGAGGACAGCTCTCAAGAATTTTTTTTTTTTTGAAATTTTAGTTAGAATTTTTATAAAAAATTAATCAATGTTTTGACCCTTTTTTTTACCATAGTTTCCGAAAATATTACTTCACAAAAATACTTTTCCCATCACCTAAAAATTAAAAATATATAACTTTTGATACTAATTTTTTTGTCTTAAAAGATTCAATCTATTTGTATTTATTTTTTAAAAATATTTCAAACATATTTTACAACTATAATGAAACTAAAATAGTTTTCCTTATTGCTACGATATTTCATGGTAGTTTTTTATCCATTGTTAATAATCGAGATATGAAGATTGGGATTACTTTTAGCTACTGAATAGGTTTAAAAAATTAAATTCCCAGATAATACATTTTGTCCAGGCACCAATGTAAAATCTTTTTTTAAAAATGCTTTTGTTACCAATTCTTTTTTATGGTATATACAATGTTAAAACTGCATTTACAATTTTATTTTTACCTTCTTTAGAAAATCGAAAATCCTGTCGAAATGAGTGATCCCAGCAAAAGGGATGTGGACAAAGAAAAGCTCAAGATCTATCGCTTAGTTGCAGAACACATCGGCCCGAGCGATGCCAAAACATCGAACGATTCTCCCAAATACGACTCCGTCGAATTCGAAGAAAAGAAAATCAGCGCAGTTCAAGAAGTTGCAACTTCTTCGCCGGATGTCAACCAGCCTGCCGCAAGGAGGTTCACCAGAACATATTCTGAGAGTTACCATCTTCCCCGAGCAGGTTCATCGAACGGACATTCAACAGAAGTACCAAGTGCTAAAGTCTTAAATGAAAATAGTGATCAAGAGGACGATGACGAATTTAATCCAGATTATGAAGCTGCAGACATAGGACTCCAAGAAGATGCTAAAAACTTTCAGAGAGTGCCAAGTCAGATACGTATGTCGACTAAACTCTATAAAGAAGAATTCGTTAAAAGTTATGTTCCTACTGAAGTCTACAAAGAATTTTATAATCAAAATTATATGCCTACGAAATCAAAAATCTACGAAATAATAGAAAATCAAAGCCATTCCCTAGCAAATACTTACAAGGAAAATGACCGTCCTTTTGCTGAAAACTATGACGAAAAAAGCATGCATCGTGCTGTTAGAAGTACAACTTACAATAATTTGTCGCTTAGAGATTTCGAAAAATTTCTTCGAAGACATAATCTTAAAAGGGATAATAATGATTCTTCGGCCTTAAGAAAGCCTGCTTTCAAAACCGAACTAATAACTCAATATAGTCTTCTAAGAACAGAAAACGTTGGCAACTATTCCCAGGCGCGCATCGTAAATAATACCGGTGGAGGAACAATGATCGAAGAAGGTCCGACGGAAATAGATATAAAAACCGATCCATCTACAGGTAAAGTCAATTTCAGATTTCTGCCATACCAAGGTCGAAATATAAGTCAGAAAGTTGAGCGGAAAAGTTTGACCAGTTCCGAAGATGGCAACAAGAAAAACAAAGGGAAGACCTCATCTGACAATAGTCCAGTCAGAGTGATGTTGACAGAAAATGGATTACGAGAAACAGAAAGAAGTATTGACAATCAAACATTGATGCTGAATTTTTCTTACAATAAATTTCCAGAAATAGATGACGTGTTTAAAATCACAAAGCCTTTACTGAAAATCGTCAGAAATCCTTTAAAACTTGCCCCATTGAAACTGAATCCTAAGCCTAGAGATGATACTTTCGTCTTCGTAGAAAAACCTTTTAAAAGCGCAGATAGCGGAAATGGCGTTTTTTATGTCGAGGACACGACAGAACGTCTTGAACACCGTGATACATATTTCATGCAGGTACTCAAATCGAATACAATTGCATTATCGTTCATTATGATTCTAATAATAGTAATAATAATACTCTTTGTGTATGCAGTTTGTAGCTTGGGGAAAAAACCTCAAAGCTGCATTTACAAGAAACAGGACGGTCGCTTTCATCCAGGGGATGGATCAGAAGTTACTTTTTATAAGCGTTGGTGGCACTATAAGTTCGGAAAGAATCCATCCGCCGGATGTGATGAAAGAAACCCGCTTGAAGACAATTCTTCTCCATTTCATCAAGATTCGGAAGAGAGTGATCTTTCTGAAGAAGGAAAAATGAAAAATGTAAATAACAAAACTGGAAACGAATTAATCAAAGACAACTGGAAATGTAACACGGCTATAGAAAAGCATCATGGATTCAAGAATAAGAAAGAGAGACCCAAAACCTGCATTAATTCGAAGAGGAAAACGAATTCAAAATCGTCTGGAAAAGGACAACATTGGGGCGGGAAAGATGAATACGATTCAGATTATTTTGCAGAAAACATAGAGGTGGTGTCAAATCAGAAAGCATGTTTTAATTTCGACGAACATAATCACGTAGAACAGCCCACTCGTGAACATCAGAACTTATTCAATATTTTCAGATGGATGCAAAAAACAACATTACCATCCAAAACTATAGAAGAGATCAACGAGGAATCGAAATTCAGAAGAGCAAATAAAAGTGCAGAAAATTATTCCGATATGAAAACAACTGTAGATCCAGCAGCTTCTGAAATTTCTGCTTTTGATGACTCTCTGGGGAAAATTCTGAAATGCCCCAAAAGCACTCGTCTTCCCTCAGCAGATTCTGATTCAGATTACGATCATCCCTCCAGGCAGAAGGCACAAAAGGCAAGCAGGCAAAAACGGCGATCCAGCTTGAAGAAGTCAAAATTCCGCGCCCCCAGCTGCGATTTAGAGTCAATCATCAGCTACGAAGCTGACCTTTCGACGGACGGGGACACCTCGCTTGGGCCGAACTTGAAATCAAATCCTGAAAATCTCAAAATGAAGATGATGACCACCGGCGAAATAAAAGAGATTGATGAGATGCTGGTCGGCAATGACTGGAATCGTCGTGTCTACGGAGCCGATCCTTTAGAAGCCACCGGCGATAAAGCGGTCGCCTTCTCGACTGCTGCAGACGCCACGGGCAGAACCAGCCAAGACACCAGCCCTCTTTCGGTCACGACCAAGGAGAGCACACGATCTCTAGAAAAAGAACTCGGTAAATCTCTGCATAAAGCGGAAGATGTCATCAGAAAGGGAAAACCTCTTTCAAAGAAGGAATTTAGCATTAAATAATTTTGATGTCAGTCAGCACGAATGCAGAATTTGAAAGTATGACGTGAATCGCAACCTTGAAACTAAGCCTCATAAATACTTCCCATGTTAATAAAACCTCTTTTCTGAAAAACTTTGCCTCTTGTTGTTGATAGTATAAAATGAAACTTTAACATAACCATAAAAAAAATTAGGCATACTTTTAATAGCTTATAATAGTATAGGAAAGTTTTTTTTTTTTTTTTTTTGGTCAAAAATATGGAGGGAAGACCAGATTGTAAAAAAGAGACACCGATGAAAATAATCTAAGAAAATTTAAAACTTATTCATTTTCATAGCATAAATTAAAATTTTCAATGAATGTCACAGAATGATCTTTCATGCATTTTTCATTTTGAGGTTTCTAGGGTACGTTCTCGCAATTTGGCTATGTCTTTTGCGTTTCTTCAAATAAAAACAATATTCTTCAATTAATTAAGGTGCTCTGATTACAAATTACCGCATTATCACTCTTGAAACAGATGAGAGATTCGAAGTGTCCGATTCAACAATTTGTGAGTATTTAATGTCACTTGACGTAGCGACTCTTGTATCCACCTTAACATTTAAATGTCATTTCCCTTTTTAATATTTGTTGCTCATATTCAACGAAAAGGACTCACTTTAGAAAGTGAGGTGATAGACAAGGTAAAATAGATTGTTTGTAATAATGCTGAGCCAAAATAATCATGGAGCTATTCAAGTAATACACTTTTAATCACCTAAAATGCCAGTGCTCATTTCCAGAAAGTTATGCTTTTTTTTCTCCTGAAATTGGAAGGGATGTTGTCTAATTTATCAGGCAAGAAAAAGATCAACCGGATGTTCTGAAGCAAACCAGTGACCGAAAATGTCTAGAATAGGCAAATCTTAAAGGGGTGGTCTCTTACTAGGATAAAGCTAAACAGCATCAATCTAGGCCATTTGGCCTAAGTTAACGGAACTAGGTTTCTGCACTCGCTATATAGTCCTGATCTAGCACCTTTGGATGTCCGTTTGTTCTGGGTTTTGAAAAGTTAGTTAATGTGAAGGAAAAAAATTATTTCCTTGGAGGAAAATTATTTCTATTGCCGGCAAACAGAATCTTGAGCAGCTTCTTAACTTTCTTTTTCTTTAGAGCTGTCAGAATATTTCTCAGGAATGGGATAGTGATAAATCACTATCAAATGGAGTTACAAAGGTCAGCTGGAATTAATTCGATCTTTACAATGTCAAATATTTTGTATAGAAAATCAGACACGTTGATCACAGAAATGTTTATTTTCCATCCGAGAGATTTCTTCACAAATAAAAAAAAGAAAGGATATTTAATAAATATAGTATGAAACTTCATCGAATCAAATATATTGTTATAAAAATCTTGATCGAAAAAAATTTTTAATATAAAAGGCAATATCGTTAAAAAAGAAGAAAACTTATAAAATTAATAAATAAGTACACTCCCGAGTATCCGGTCTAATGTAGCGAAGGGCTGGCCGGATAAAAAAAACAAAGCCGGATAGGCCGGAGTTCTATGAGCTCATTTCTTTGCCCGCCAATACCAGAAGACAATATTTTTATACCAAAACTCACTAATATAATAAGTATTTACTCACTTCCTATTTAGTACTGAGCCCTCCATTTATCTCAAACCAAGAGGAATGTGAAAGCGGCCGCGACCGGGTGAATCATAGAAAGAGTTGCCGGTAACGTGTTGAGTTAAAATGGAAAGCTCTGTACCGGTAGTTTATATATGTTAATATACTGCACTGCACGTTTCAAGAATTTATTAGAGAAAAAGTAAGTTAAAGGATATAAACTGTTCACATTTTAACTTAAATTCTGTAATGCGCAACTTAAATTCAGGCAACATAAAGCATTAATGTAAATCGTAGATCTAATTAATGAGAAAATGCTTAAATTTTGGATTCGTAACTTACAAATTTTCTTGCTACAGGAACAATTTTTTCCCCTTTTGTTACAACAATCGAGAAAAAGAATTTACCAAATTTTTTAAAAAGAAGAATCATTTATATATAATACGAGTTATTTTTGGTCTTAAAAGCTCATTTATTTTCCCACGCTGACAATGTTCCTTTTCAATGGAGGTTATTGAAAGATTCCACTTAAGTATGTCATTTTGTTTCATTTTCAGTAACTAATTCGACATTTAAAAAAAAATCTTTAAAAAATTAAATTTTACTTCATTAAATAAAATTGGGGGAGTTTTAAAATTTTGATCATGTTTATTTGTCATCAATATGTCTGTATGAAAATTTCTTTTTTTTTCTATGAGATAGAATATTAAATCTAGAAATTATCGCCATATAAGGAAAGAATGGACTCTAATGGGCATGATCAAACGTAATTCGCAGATCTAAATCATGTCTTCTTACCCCTCTTGCATATAAAATTAGAGTTGGTGGTACAGTTTGTTCAAGTCTTGGCTAAAAATGATAATTGTAGCGAGACGAGACTCTTTATTATGTGTTATGCCATGGATGAAAGAATGAGTTCAGTTTCAGGAACTACTTTTTATTAGCGGGTTAAGTTCCACGGCACAAACATTTAACACAAGCATATTGAAGAACAAGGCATAGAACAAATACACACGGCAAGCAAGGACAACACAAGAGACAAGAATGAGGAATCATGGGAAAACATGGCTCTTGATAGGTGGCTCTAGTAGCGCCACCTATGAAGAAAGGAGAAGGCAGTAATTGTAACCGCTACATAATTGCTTTAGCTATTTAAATGATGTTTTCTCACTTTTATTTAGAAATTAAAATCAAGGAAGGTGTCTTTCTCAACCCAGATATAAAACGGTTAATGGAAAATAAAATTTGGGGAAGAAAATAAAATCAGTGGAGAAAACCCATTAGTATCCACAGTAGACCATTCAGAAAATTTTAACATATTACAAGGATTTCAACTACAACGATGCAGGAAAAGATGCTACGAATTTAAAGAAGTTATTTGAAACATGAAAAAAATAGGCTCTTTGTGCTCTCATCTTGAGTATTTACTTTAAAATATTGGCGAGTTGAGTAGAGAATACAACGTGCAATTTGATTAAGGTAAAAAGTTACGGAAAGAAAATATCATATAATGCAAAAGTGGTCCGAAATTATTATATATGACTGAAAAAATAATTTTTAACGTCCAAATGACACAAGCTTTTTTTCAATGAAAAGTCTAATTCGAAGGAATAAATTTATCTATTTTTTATGATCTAAGTTCTTTTTAAATAAATATCTAATTTTATTTTTTTATCAAGCAATTTTTTGCAAATTCTTTTAAAATAATGAATTTTTATTTAAATACATTCCCAAGTCATTCGAAATTATTACACATTTGCAAAATGCTTATATGTTACAGAAAAATAAGCTCTACTTCCGAAAAATATTCTAATTTGCGTAAGTGTATGAAAATAACAAACATTAAATTAAATTTAATAAACTTATGTTATTTTTGCCATGTAGTTGATGCACAAGTACGCTTTGAACACACAGTCCACGATTTTCATAGGGAGGGGTCCACTTTCACTTTTATTAGAGAGTATACGAAAAAATTGTGAAGAAAACCACCCCGGCTGTTTTTTTTTTTGTTTCACTTTCAATTTATGCGGCCTGTTATTAATTATAAATATTTCTGACAATTATTAACTATTAAAGTTATAGTCGCATTGATTTAAACATCGGAATTTAGACAACTGATCTAGCCTGAGTAACTTCTGAATAACAAAAAATAGTCACTTAAACTTATCTTTATTTTAAGAAGATTTTTATATTAATTTTAGCCTAATAAGTTTTCCTCCGGGAATGTGAAATATTTTGCTATTTTTTTTAAAAAACAGCGTAAGGATCATGATGCTTTTTAAAACATTTATTCTCTTACTGAAGCCACTGAGGAGCGTTTTCTATCAAAGATCATTTCATCAATCGCATTTATATCATTAAAATATAATTTGCCAATTTTATGGCTTAAATATTTGATGCAATAAAGTTATGATAAAGGCTCGATTTGAGAGATGACCTGAATTCGGGAACGTTCCTCTGTTGTAACTTGCACTGTTCCTTTTCATAAATTATTGATAAAAATATTTCTTGTTATGAAATCATAAAAATAAAGCTTTTTGTATTGCTATTTAAAATACTTGTAAATTCACTATTACTAATAAAGGAATTTAATAAATGGTTCTCTTCCCTCCGAGTCGCAACAAGCTCTAAAATTAAATAGCCAAGTGGAATTTCCTAAAAGAGGAGGAGATGGCG
Source organism: Argiope aurantia (assembly GCA_026543865.1). NCBI lineage: Eukaryota > Metazoa > Arthropoda > Arachnida > Araneae > Araneidae > Argiope > Argiope aurantia. Next base: position 14,426 of record JAPMOR010117437.1, read on the forward strand.
TCTATAAAATTACAATCGATATTCACCTCTATGTATTCCTATCCTGGGCAGGATGGTGAAAGGCGAGCTGTGGCAGCCGGGCTGGTCGCTGCCTCCATTCGGATAGAAATCCACGTGACCCACCTGCGAGCGCATCCCTAAACCTAAGAATAAACAGGAACATGTACACGTGCACCAATAGATAATTAAAATGCCATTTCTCAAACAGGAAGAATACTTTTTTTTTTCTTTTTACTCAAAATAGAATATCCTCACCTTCCATCAGACCGTGTCCGGAATCGGTGTGAATAGCGTCGACGAACTGGGCGTCGCTCGGGTCCAGCCGGTCTTCCAGAGGAGCATCATAGAACCGCGGCCCGGCAGGATCCAGGGCTGCATGATAGAAAGAATTTTGATATCGGTATGAATAGAGAGAAGTTTCAATCAACGAAAATAAATGCAATATTTCATCGCGGGTATTTATTCATCTTAAGCACTTAGAGCGGCGTTAGTCAGATGAAAGGGATGGAATGATATACTAAATGCAATTGGTGTCGATCATGGGAAGAAAACAACATACTATTGTTTTCATTTCGTTTTATATTAGCCGTCTTTGGCAACCGACTGATTCTTAGGGAATATTGAGCTGCAATTATTTATTTAATTGCAGCGTTTAGCCCTTACTTGATATTGAGAGTTTTTTCCTTAGCAAGTATTTTTAAAACAAAAGACTGCAATGTATATTGAGTTTTGTTGTTTCTATATCCTTGCACATGTTTATTTTGTACATACCCCCCCCATTATGGAATCACATGAAATCAAATTTACAAGAACACTGCAACCGTCAGCGTCATCGTTCCATTAATTTCTCTTTCTTAATCATTACACTTTCTTAATTGTCAAGTAAAATGAGAAATTGAATTAGTAAGTTTTTGAAATTAGGTTTAAGTATACTATGTGTTACTTTATTATGTAAAATTGCATATGTTTGGAATACTTCGGTTGGTAAAAATGTTGAACCATTTTTAGCTAATATCAAGGGGTTATTTGGTTTAAAGTAAGCTCCATATATAATTTTCTCTAACTGGAAGTTTGATTTATACATATACATTGATATCCTGGTTTTTCTTCCTAAACATTCTTCAAGTCGTATTATCTGCTCCGTATTTGAGCCTAGGACTTCAAATATCCAAAAGTTAGCACTGATTCGAAGCAAGTAAAAAATTTGCGTGAAGTGTATGCAGAAACGGCGCAGTTGCTTGTAATGCCAGAGTTCTTTTATTAATTAGATTTTCATCATCTCTCAAGAACGATATAACGTCCAATCAACATGTTTTAGTAACAATTGTTTTTTAAAGGGATTTTAATTTCCATTTTCTAAGTTTGTACCATTTTTTCTTTATTAACAGATTATATTCTTGTTCGGAGCTCAAACCTTTCCATAAATAAAAGAAGTTGATATTCTTTATACCTAAATAACATTTTGTTAAGCAATTCATCGATCAGATTTTGAGTGAAAATCATGTTAATCACGCAAGGAATGTACAACCGGAAGTTATACTTCAATTTTGGTCAAATAAAATAGTAATTTTCTTAAGAGTAAAAAAATTTACAGATAATATTACAATCATTAGGAAATAAAATTGCCAGGAATGGGAAATAAAATTAACTAATTGTTGATAACATGCAAATATTTTGGAACCCCATGAGAAGCACGCAAGTCAAACGGTGAAAGACAAAAAGGCAAAAAGTTAATGCATACATTACACAAATTTGCTTTCCCTCTTTTTATATACTCCCTCCCTTGAAGGCGATTTTCAATTCATTTTTCGTTATTACAATCAGTCGTAAATTTCATACTTAGCGTCTGTTTTTATTGAAACGGAACTGAAAGCAATGAAAAAAAAAATCTCGTTTGGATAGTTGAGGAGGGAAAAGAAGGGCGGGACCCGAAAGCTGTATCGCTTAAAAGTCCTTACACATTGAGCTGAACTTGGGCCGATTGAGTCTCGTGCCTAAGCCTAAAGGGCCCCGCATCGAAATATTATAATCTCTCTGCTTAATTCAGATGCAGGTAGAGCATGCACCCAAAATAAAATTACCACAGAATGAAAAACTGAGATTAAAAATGTCAGAGATCTAATCTTTTTTTTTTTTTTTTTTTTTTTTTTTTTTCATGCTGTTGCATATAAAGTAAGCAAAGACAAGCTATTGAAATACTCAAAATATTTGGCATAGAGATTTGATAAGATAGAGATAGATAGATAAGATAGAGATAGATGGCATAGATATTTGAGATTGATAATAACTATATTTAAGATCTTTTAGAATCCATGAAAGCATTCTTCCGAGTTTAATCGGTCTACGAAAAAGGTGACAAGGTAGAAAGCTTACATTCAATGCATTCTTATTACCTCGAAACTGCAGATTTCAACCAAATTACGAGAGAGAGGCGCATGAAAAAAGCAAACAACTAAATGGATGAAATCTAGCTCATGGTTTTATTATATTTTTGTAAAATATTCATTTAGGGGGATAGTTACCCTTTGTTCTGCATCTTGCTGTATCCTTAAATATGTGAACACTATAAGTCGAAACCGCGATAAGCTAGACTGCTGTATTATGTTTTCTATTTAATTTTTTTATTATTTATTTATTGGTCTTGTCATCTAAGCTTGTTCATTCCATTAAGAAAAGCAAACGATTTAAATGAATGCTCAATTTTCTTCACTATTTTGAGAAGCGCAAAACGCGCTGTATTCTTTTAAACCTTTGGGTACACATTTATTTGAAAAAAAAATTTTGTACTTGGAGCCTATTTAATTTTATGGGCAAGTAAGAGCAGTAGATTTCATCACGTATCAGAACGCCACGCGCGTCTTTGCCCAAACAAATGCAAGACGTACTGATATGTCAAAAGTACTCAAAGGGTTAATATATATGAAAATTTGGGGGGAGGGTAAGTGCTCCCTCTGCTTTTTTCTTAATTCTAAATCATTGAATTCTCAAGAAAATCATTTTAACCATAATTTTTTTTTCCGATGTGCTCCGCACTTTTTAAGACCGGCTCTAATATCACTCAAAAAAGTTACACGTGCGGGGAAAGGATTTGGTACGTATTAATTTCCGCTTAGATACCTTTTCCCGCGCAAAATTTAAATTCAACAACGGCGGCTTTCCGCCCCTCTGAACACTTGGCTGACAACGAAAATAGCAGAGAGAGAAGGAGTGAAAAAAAAAAGGATTGTTTGAAAGGGGATCTCACCGGAAATCCTCCCCAGATGCGGCACCGCGTGTCCCACCAGAGCTGCGATGTGGCTGCCCAGACTGTGCCCAATCAAGTGGAAGTCGCCAGCATCCGCGCCTGTCACAGCCTGAGGAAGAGAGAGGAACAGATCAATAGCGACAGATTTTTAAATGCAATTTGTCCTTCTTTTACAGATACACAAATTTAAGCCAAGAGCAATTCAGAAGAACTGCAACGTAAGCGATATTCAATATATAATTATCTAAAACTTATTATAATATTTTATTTTTTGTCATTCGATAGGCTATTAGCATTAATGAGAATATTAAAATTATTGAGCGATATTCAAAGCTCAATAATCTGATGTAAGATGCAGTTTACTCATTTCTCAATAAATATTTTTAAAAATGCCTTTACTACAATATTTTGGTTTTCCTCCAATTTTTGTAATAATTGCATTTATTGACAAAATATGTTACTTTTACTTTCGATGTCCATATTTTTTAAGATTATATTCATCTATTTTTTTTACATTGAATAATTATCGACGTATTTAGATATGATGTATTTTTATCGGATAGGAATCATTTTATTATATCATTTATTTAGCGTTGAAGTAGTAATTTTTATTTTTCTAAGTGAGAAAAGCTAAAACAGACATAAATATGTATAAGTCTTGTCCACTCACCTTATGTTTTGCAAATTAATGTTTTCAAAAAAATGCTACAAAAAACAAAAATTAAATGCAAAAAAAGCAAACAAAGCGAATAAGAAAAAGGAGAAACATGAAATGTTTCATATTCCTAAATGGATTGAAAAATCACAGAATATTTGTCAATTAATTTTAATAATTTTGCCCTTTACTTTTAACTGTTAAAAAAGATTTAATGAAAATTATTATTATTTTTATTTTTTTATGCATAGTTCTAATTTAAATAAGAATTACAATTTACTTAGCTCCTTTTTAATCTAATTACAACACATAAAGGAATAGCATAATCTCCAAACAAGATTATCTGCTTAATAAAAAGATGAATATTTTAATATTTTTATGAATTGACAAACATGATTTAGAAAGGATGTCAAAATACTGTAATAAAGTTTAGTTTTAGTTGCATTAACTTCCCGTTTTTAACACAACACTAGGACTATTTTGGGACGGATCTCATAATTTTTAACCATTATCAGATGACGAGACGACATCTTAGACGACATCTTACCTCTTCAAACTTTCACGCCAAGCCAGCGGGGTTCGAACTTGGAAACTTCAGCCCCGAAGCCGAAACCTTACCATCTGGCCACCATGGCCGCAATATTTTAACATAAAAATGGTTATTTTTAATTTGTTAAAGCAATCACGCTATGATGTTTCAGACTAGAATTTCGATTTCTTTTTAATGGACAGTATAATACACAAGAAATTCCTATGATAAATGAAGAAACAGGACAACGCCATAATGAGAGGAAAAAATTAATCTTTCGGAATTAAGTGCGATCGGTTTTAGAGAACTTTCCGGACAGACCTCAACGTACCTGCAAGAAGTTGACAAGTTTCTCCAACTCGTCAGCAACAATTTTAGAGTTCTGCACTGCCTGGTAATACGGAAACTCGTTGCCGCAGGACCAATCCACTATGATCACGTTGAAGTCGCCTGTAGCCAGGAATTTTGTCTTCATTCTCTGTAGAATAAGAAAAAAAATTAAATCTTTTGGAACGCATTTCATTAAGTTAATTGAGCTACTGTTAAATAATAGGTCTAATAAATATATTGGAAATTTTTTAATAACGAATAAATATGAAACCATTATATTCATGATACGGTTATACCATTTATTAATTGAAATATCTATGTAAATTAGTCAGTTTTCCAAGCCATATACAAGAGATTTTCAATTTACATTTTACATTAATCTATCGAATTGATCTATGGATGATCTGACAAAAAAAATGACAAGTTTTATGCAACACAGTCTAATCCCTTTGTTAGAACACATCAGCGTCTTTGTATTCGTCAGACTCTTTCGAATGGTCCTTCTATCTTAATTTTTCAGATAAAGACTTCATCTTCACTCAGCCGAGCGGCTTTATGAGTTCAGGAATATGAAACATTTTGTTACAATTTGTAATGCGTCATGATAGCATTGAAAAAGGCGTGCAAATAATCACGTTTAAATCAGAAAAGCTTTCATTTTAGTCTTTTGCTCCCCTTTTTTAGCCTTGTATGTGAATTTTGCTAGACAATTTCAGTCATTATGCCTTCGTCATAAAAAAAAATAGAAGGAAATTTGGTAAAAATTCAGTGTTCAACATCTAGAAATTTCACTTTCGCCAAACAGGGCTATTAAGAATTGAAATGTTACTTCGGAATGTCGATATCAAATCAACAGCACAGCAAAACGAAGTCAATTTTTTCTATCAAGTTAAAATAAATAAATTTAAATAGCTTTGCAGAGAAATAGTGTTTCTCAGATTCCCCTACTGGTTTTAGAAAGTAAAAAGGCTCAATGCTACACAGAAATTTTTGTTTCTGTCTAAATTGAACAGATGGGTTCATTTTTATAAATAAAGTAATAACATAAGAAAAACAATTCATTTAAAACATTTGATAAGTTTAAACTCTAACGGCCCCACCGCTCCAATAGTCTTATTGAAAAAGGGTGGTTCAAAAAAGCCTCCTACTCATATTTCTGCATCAAAAAGAGGGGGCATTTCTAATTACGCCGTGTATCAAAGATTCAAAGGTTATTCCGAATCCGGAAGGTAGATGATTAACCTTTAAGCAGACTGTCAAATTGTAAAAAATAAATATTTGGTTCGTGTAGCGAAACCTCAAGCATCTAGTTTTGTTGAAATTTGTATTCATGCTTAAAATCTGACAGTGGAGAAGAGAGTGAAAGATAATTCACCACAGCATCTGTTAATGCTGCAATGAATTTATGATAAAGGGAAAGAGAATTATTTGTGATAGATGGCTTCGAGTTTCTTTTCCCAATAAAGGCAAAATGCGGCATGATTGAAACAGAAATAGGAATTCAGCTATTCTGCGTAACTTAGTATTCATTTGCTTTTACTCGCGTAAGATGAGTTCAATTTGAAGAAGACGATGTGTTTGAAAAAAATCATTTGTTTTGCTTTCCAGCGCAGCTAAATAAGATTAGTCATTTTTTTTTTCTAAATATGATAAAAATTAATATTCTTAAGAGATTTATCATTGAAGTTTTTTAATAGTAAAGCAATACGTAGAAATATAAACATCTGTAAAGAAACGTTTTTAAACAAATCACTAAGGCAATAAGAGATTCTAATATGAATCAAAACAAACGTTATAAACCTTTTAATGTAAAATAAAATTTAACTATGTATTAAATCAGGGCTGGGCAGCCTTTTCCAGGGTAAGGGCTACTTTTAACTTTTCCAAAATGTTGCGATCCTCCCAGTGGCGTAAGTTAACAAAATTTATTATAGTTTAATTAATAAATACGGGATATGTACTTACCAAAGATAACTACAAACATAATAATAATAGCCACAAATATAATAATATCAAGAGATGCATTTAATATCAAACAGTTCAAATGCATTAAAAAATAAATCATTTTTCATCTAAAGTTAGCTCTCGTAGTTATAGTTAGTAGAAGACTTCGGCTGCATGCCGTCCGCCAATATCTCGGTTATATAATTACTAACTGCTAATCTTCCACTGGATTCTAAGTGGTCGTCTGCGAGACGGGTACGATATGCTGTCTGAACTCACCAGCTGCCTATCCCGCGATTTTCGCGGGTTGGCAATCAAACCATTTTTTTTTTTTGTTGCATCTCTCGTTTGTTGCAGTTTAGAGTATTTATTTTTACTATTACAGATTTTTATTATATTATTATATTAGTATCAGTTCACTTTATTTGAAAACTATTTGAACATATTTTCAAATATCGCATCTAAATACTGATTTGAAAGAATGGCGCATCCAGAGGGTTAAGTATGGGTGTCTTAGGTCTCGGTAAAAGCGATCATCCCCAAATGTCTTGGTAGTCCCCAGGTCGATTGCGATCGACCCATCCCTGTATTAGCTGCTTTTAATGGCTGTATTATCTTTACCATAGACTTTAAAATGGTAATTTGTACTCCGATTATTTGAAGCGAGTTCCCCGCATAGATTTTACAAATACGCTACCACACAATTTCGCTACACAGCGCACTGTAACGGAATTCCATCCTGGAGAATGATCTTGACCGAAAATAACAATTGCAATAGTAATCGCACCCTTATTATTAACCGAATTTATTTATTCTATCACTGAATGTAAAGCTAGATGCGGGTCCCGATACGAGAGCCTTATCTTCGCAACTGCGGCTTTCTCACCTGCATCCAGTCGCTCAGTTGGAGGTTGTCAACGAATCCGTGGATGATGATCTTGGTGGGAAAAGCCGGATCGTAGTCGGATTTGACAAGGAGTTCGTGGTCGTCCGGTCTCAGTGGGTGAGGCTTGTCCGGGTGGATCCGGGAGAAGAGCAGAAAGTGTGTGAAATTTTTACCTGCACCAACGCACTGGAACCGAGACGGCAAAGTGGACAGGAGGTCCCCCATCAAGGCAGAACCTGGAAATATATCATTTTAAGATATGTGGTTCATAAAGGATTGTTTGTTGCACAATTCTTGTACATTATTAGTAAAACGCTTTTGTTTAAATTAGTGCAGTTTACATGAGGAATAAGATGAATTTCAGTAACTCGCCATTAGAAGATAGAAGGCCCGAGTAATTAGGTTTTTAAAAGCAATCTAATATGTGGCGCCACTAGGAAAGTGTATGCCTACAATAACAGAAAAAGTGCAAATCTACTGGAATAATAATCATTTGATGCTTAAAAATACCTTTTAGAGGAAACCAAGAACATATTAGGCATAAAAATTGTAACTGAAATAAAAGTCAACCCCTTTTGAATCGCGTTCAGATGAAGAAGACGATACCAGCCCCTCTCAAAATTTTCGCACCATACCAGCGGGGAAACGTTTAGCTCAGACGGATTTAGCTTGCACCATATCCGCTTACATGACGGTTATTCAGTGGAATCGGGCCCGAACCTGAAACCTTCCGGTTCTGAACCCGAGACCTTACCACCAGGCCACCATTGCCCATCCGGTTTCCCATTCGTCAATGAAGTTATGAATGCAGACAATATTATTATTATTATTTTTTTCTTCAAATAACTGTTACGGAAGGTGAAACGATCAAGATGCATACCATAGAAAATTGACGATATAATGTCAGTTTTAGTTCCTATGAATAAGAAAAATGTTTAAAATATATAGCAACATTATGTGATCCAACAATAATAATCAAATGTTCAAGGAAATACTGTGAAAAAAAAAAGTCCATCTTTATTTGTTATAAGTAATTTAAAGAACAATCTTAGTTTTATACGAGAACCAAGATAATATATAAAATCATATAATATATAAAATGTAAGTGCAAGGAATATAGAATATAAAATAAAAAGTATACGAAGTAAAAAAAATAATAATAGAGAAAAGAATATATAAAGTAACTAAACAGCTTACCTAAAAAAAGTCTAGAAAATAAAACAAAATCTCACAATGTAAACTTAAAATTTTTTTGCAAAAAAGGCAAAAATTCAGTTGCATACAAGAATAAATTTTAAATGTTTTGTTTATTTATACATTAATTATTGCAAATAAAAAAATTTCAGAAAGTCCATATATAATAAAAATAGTGATGCAATATGAGCATTTTTTTTGTAATGTGAAGATATAATATTTGATGTGCCATTTTATGTTTTCTTTTAAAATTACTTTTTATTCATAGGAGACATTTTGATAAAAAGGCTTTTTTATGTAAAAAATTGAACTAGAAAAATAAGCATAAAAACAGATTTGTCTGTATTTGATTTATTTGCAAATCAGTAGAAACTCAAATTTTTACTAGAAGCTTCCGTAATTATGTCATCTTTTTTCAATTCAATTTATCTGAAGTTGCAAGACAAACAGGAAATAGTTACAGACACTTTAAATAAAATTCCAGATTCAGAATTTTCAAATAAATTTTTCAACTATCCTTTCAAATCAAGAAGTGCAAAATAATTTCGAACTCTCGAGAGATGGCGTAGCTTCCTACGGTATGCCCGCTGTTTCACATTCATATCACTATTTCTTTCTAAAGCACTATTTCAGCATCTTACTTGTCAAAACTATCTGAAAATAAATCTTCAATAATACAGAAGTAATTTATTTTCATCGTTAATTGTTAGGATCTATAAATTGTTAAAAAAAATAAGTTGCTCGCTTTGATTTCAATATCCACATCGTAAAAAGTCTCGACTCAAAAGTTAAACTCTTGTGTGGGTTTCTCCGAGAATCCGCAACGGGGTCATGCGAAAATTAGGATCATAAATCCGCGGGTGCCCACTTCGAAAATAATGGCAGGTGAACCCTCCACCATTGCACAGCTCTCCGCCCTCTAGCATAACTAAACACTTCAAACTCGGTTAGACTGCTAGCCTATTTTAATCAATTTCCTGCGCAAAAAAACTAGCATAAATCATCGTTTATTTTCATCATATTTCCCTGTGTGCTTAAACGGGATCTCGGATATTCAGTTAAATACGTGGTTATAATCCGCGTTTTACCGAAAGCAGTAAAACTGCTCAGAATGATCGGCTGTCTGGTTGCAGCTCGATTTTGAGATGGTGGTTCCATCGTGTGTGTATAATGCTAATGTAATTTATTTCGTTGGTATGAAAATTTCGAAAACAACATAGTCAGATACCGTCCACACTTCCAGCCACAGTTCAAAATGCCAGTATCATTCCTCAATAGAACTCTCAGGATTTCTAAACGGACTATTAATTTTAAAAATAATTAATAAAAATTATCAATAAAGAAGTATGGAAATATTACTTTTAACGTTTTTTTTTTTAAAGATTGAATATATTTATCTTTTCAATCTCTTTACTTCTCTAATATTTTTTTAAAATTCAAAACTCGCAACTTATAAACTCTTAAAATATTCTTTTTAATATTTTTGAATTGACTATATTATATATATATAATATGATTTGAAAATATTTTTTATGGTTTACAATTTTCAGTCTTTATTTTTATAGAATTTAGCACTTATTTTGTAATGTACTCTGTTATTGGAATTTTAACTATAGTATCCCTTTTCCATTCAAATAAATACATCAATAAAATTCTTTCAAAATTTCGAATACATAAAGGCATTCAACCAATAAGGACTAAGCGCTTTTGAGACATTCTTAATAAAGACTTTAGAGTGCATGCATGCATCTAAAGAAAAGAAAAAAAAACCAAAGGCAAAGTTGTATTAAGATCAATGAAGGCTTTTTTAAGAAATTAAACATTAATGTATTATACATAGTTCGATTTATATGAAAAATACACAATTGTCCCATAGTTGTTTCTAAGAACATTTACATGTTTTAAAAATGACGCATGCTTCTTGCATGACCGTGAAGTTTCATAATTTATGCTTTTGCATTCAGGCGTCTTCTCGGACAATGCAACATTTCGAATTTTATCTTGATTTTGAGGGGTCTAAGAAATGATTGCGGGATCTTAAGTTTATATATTCTACTGCCGGATAGAAAGGTTTTATTTTCTCGTGTACAAAGTGTTAAAAAAAAGCATTGTAATCGTCACTCGAAGTTTTGGTGTATTTTCACATTTCAGATTTCCTTGAATCAGAAAAACACTTTTTTTGGAATTATGTTTGACTCTGATTATAATTCAAAACCAACTTTGAGTTAGATAGATGAATATCGGTATATGGAATTTCGAACAAATTTATAGATTTCTATCAAACTCTGAATGAAATCCGTTCAGAGAAAATATGAATTCTACTGCACGAATGCTCGATAACTACAGAACATATGGCGCCAAATAGATTGGACTCTCCAAGCGACTCATTGTTTATCAATCTATACTTTTGGATGCATATAATTCAAAAACGCAATGAGTAAAATAATAACAATTTGATTTGAGATTCTGCCACTACCATTGTATTGAGACACATTTTTGTTTAAATGGGTCGGAAAAAATGCGTCTAAAATAGATATTCGATTTTCGGTATTAAAAGCATGTCAGAATTTTTGTGAAAGATCGTGCTCTAGATTTAGTAACATAGGCAGATTCACGCCAAAATCGACATTTCGTAACTATGTTTGCCATTGTCATGCAATTCATATGTACCGACTTTCTTTACTATAGTACCAATCACGAGGAGAGATTTGTACTATGGTAAAGAAATGCGCAGTTTTATGCCGAGGAGAGGAAATGGCATCTTTATTCGACTTATTATAAAATATGTAAAGAGATTTTGGGAAAACAACCCCTTCTGGTTTGGAATGATGTTTCTCGGTGAACACGGTGAATGAAAAATTAAATTATCTGATTAAATGAAATTTGATATTTGGATTTTCTGCCGGATTCCAAATAATATTCAACTGAATTAATGAATGGGATCGATTTGCATTTTATCGATTTTATTCTATCTATTTGTGTATTTGCTCGTATGTGAACCAAATGACTTTAGGAAAAAAAGGGAGGAAAGCAAGTTAGAATGGATTTCCGCCTGTAATCTTCACTTCATGATCTTATGTCTATGATGAATTTTGGTTCAATATCCACAAATGAGTTGAAATATTTTAGCCAGTGTTCATTAGTTTGGTTTGGTTTAGTTATATTAACGTCCCGTTTGAAGCACTACTTGGGCTATTTTGGGACGGACCTCGTAATTTTGAACCACGGTCAGATGACGAGGACGACACCTGAGCTGGCACCCCCCTCTCCACACCACACCACATCAGCGGGAGGACGTTTGGTCAGGACGGATTTAACGTGCAACTGACCCCCTTACACGATGGTTCTTCGGTGGAATCGGGTCTCGAACCTGAGACCCTCCGGTTCCGAAACCGAGACCGTACCACCAGGCCACCACGGCCCCGCCAGTGTTCATAGAATAAACACTGAAAAGTTCAATGAGTTAGATAAACGGAATTTAATGTTTATTTTTGACACTAAATTATAAATAAATATAATTTTTTTTGATGCAGTTAGGTAGACAAAATAAATTTCAAAATGTAAATTGTATTTTCTTCTGTACATGACGAAACTGAACACAAGAAATGCCACATTGCGGCTATGTATATGAGAGAGTCGGAGGAAGGAAATTCTTACTAGTTTTGTTAAAGTTATTCAAATATTAGGCAAGATTTTAAAATCCTTTTTTCCATTAAATGTTAACCTAAAAAAATGTTATTCTAAAGCCAACCAATATTATCACGGTAAATTTAGAATGGTATTTCTTTTACATCTTTAACATAACGTTTATAGCAATCATAACCTGGATACAATATGTAAATTCCACCATGTAAATGTTTCAAAACGTTCTGTTTAGCAAATCATTGCACTTACACTAACAAATTTGACATGTAGTTATTGTTTATCGTCGATTTCGAGTGTTATATGAACTATTAATTTCCTCAAAAAATGGATTTTTCAAAATTTTGATTGATTTTTAATTAAATATTAATCAAAAAAGTTTTCTTTTCTCTAAATAACTTCGGAGCATATGTACAAAACCCATTTTTCACACTTTAAAGCTCAAAAAAAATAAGCTTTTCAGTGACAAAATGTATTCCCATAGAATCTTATAATTTGATATATATCGGGAAAAGGCAAGCATATTTTGCAACATTTCATGATTTTGGTGACTGCTTTATGCATTATTTTGGTGACGGCATTCTTGTGCGTTACGGTTATAGGATTTTTTTTGAGAGTTCACATTACTATTGATGAATAATTAATTTTAATAAACAAAAAATATTTTCAAGTTTTGAATCTTCTTTTTCTCTCCCTGTATGCTTTAGAGAACAATGACCAATGAAGCTTTGGATAAAATGTTCCAAATGGATTCCTACAAAAATATTCTTTATATGCAAGATATCGATAAGATGGGGCTGTTTTCACTTTCTACGATTCTTATCTTCGACCTCGAGTGTTATCCGAGATACAAGCCGTCACCATGATTTGTGTAGACCACATTTCAAGGCAGCGAACAAAATATTCCTCAAAGACTTTAACCCTTTTTTTTCACATTTTCTACAGAAAACCGGTATTTATTTTATCACCGGTATTTATAAATGCACATTCAAAAAGCTTGAGAGACATCATTTGAGCCTGTATGTACTTTCTGACAAATATTTAGAGCTAATGCTCTTTAAAATATACATATATTTTACTTTATTTAGAAGGCTGAAATAGAGAATGAAATTTCTTGTATCCATGTATTGCAAAGACCGAGTGTTGCAACCGTCTAAAGATTAAACCTCACTATTTCATTAAATCTTTTTTCCTTTGTATATCCTCGAGTCCAAAGAAACATTTTCAGAAATCTCTTTGGGGATATGTGAACTCAAAAGCAGAATAGCTGTAAGAAATGAAATTCAGGCGTTATCGTAACATTCCCCGTTGGTATGTGTTAAATTTTCATTGTCATATGTATAAAAGAATAAATCCAAATGCGCATTTGATTCTCATCATAGCTGGATGCTAGACACCGCGAGAACTTCATTGTGTCAAAATATGAGAAAGTGGAGGGGAGAACATCTCATTTCACTACTTTTGACAGTCATTTCACTGCGATTCCAAAGAATGTGCAACGATACAAACCAGTTCTGGTTGGGTTCTCTTCACCGTAGATAACAATAAAATTTTCTATCGTGAATGTGAAAGTCTTGGCATACTATTAACCCCCTGACTGCGTAATTCTTTAAAATTACTATTTAGATGCGAAGTCTGAAAATAATACTTTTCAAAGAAAGTGAACCGATATTATATGTTACACGATAATAATATAATATAAATCTGTAATCGTAAAAATAAACACTCTAAACTGCAAAATACGCGGGATGCAACAGAAAATGGACTAAATACCAACCCGCGGAAATCGCGGGATACGCAGCTGGTTAAGCTCAATGCTTTCAATGACACTTTTTGATATTAATGATTATTTCATGATGCCTTTCTTTCTAAAAATAAAACTAATTTCTTGTAGGATTTAAGGATTAATTCCCTGCCTGAATTCCCAGGACCGACTTGAAATCTGTTGAAAACCATAACCTTTGTTAACTGCGATTGAATTGCAAAATTGCTCATTCTTTGGCGATTATAGTACTTTCTTGAAGTGTTTGCAGATATTAAGAAGTATTATACTATATATTTTTTCCATTGGAATCTCATAAGATAGAGACGAAATACACCTCTCTCATTTTGAAATCACTGTATTTCTCGTAAGGAGAAAAAATACGTTATGTCGCAGTGTCAGTTCATTTCTCCTTCTCTGTCATGTGCAGCTAGATGCGAAATGACATGCGCAGTTGGAGTCCATAACCTTACGACTATGGTGGGGCGGGAATTCATTTTTTTCTTCCTTTAAAATACAGAAAATAGGATCTATTGACAATATATGGTGACTTTTAAGATGCCTATTTTGTTTTCTAATTAGAAATTAAGTATTTTCATGTCATATAATTGATTCTTACGTCATCAAATTGTGGTACTAGTATATTACCTCATAAAATTCGTATTTTGTGAATGAACAAAACTCATTTTTTGATACTTTTCTTCGATCGCGTTTTATCGAAAAATGTTAGATACAATCAAGTGAAGTGATTTAAAAATAAAAGAAAAAACAATACATTTTCATAAAGAAGAAATAGTGCCAGTTCATAACGAAGCAAGTAAACTACGAAACATTCAGTTTTATAACTTGGAGTCTTCAATACAATCGCGTTCATTTTAAATCAAATAATGTTCTTATCCCAAGCGGGAAAAAATTTTGATAGATAACTATTATTTAAAAAGTTTCATTATTTTTTATGAAACTTCACGGTGCTACTTTAATCAAAGATTTCCATACAGATATTTTAATCAGTTTGCTAAGAAGAGAATCAGAAAGCAATTTTAGCTATATTTAACTATTTGTACTCGGAAAAGTAGTTCTATGCATACTTACTCACCAAATACAAATACTTGTTTATTGCTCCGAAATATTATATAATTGCTTTAAGTTGAATTCTACCGTTTAATTCATTTGAATCTTCTTACTTCTTACTAATCTCTGCAGGTATTCTTATGAATAAAAATCGAAAATTAAACAAATAAAGTGTCAAAATGATGCACCGTCTTGAATGGTCAGTGAGGTTTGGTTTGGTTATATTAACGTCCCGTTTGAAGCACTACTTGGACTATTTTGGGACGGACCTCGTCATTTTGAACCACGGTCAGACGACGAGGACGACACCTGAGCTGGCACCTCCCTCTCCACACCGCACCACACCAGCGGGAGGACGTTTAGTCATGACGGATTTAATGTGCAACTGACCCCCTTACACGACGGTTCTTCGGTGGAATCGGGTCTCGAACCTGCAACCCTCCGGTTCCGGAATGGTCAGTGAGAGGCACCCTCCGAGTGCAAGCGGGTTAAATAAAATAAATTCGAATATGATTTTTTTTTAAAAATGAATACTAAATGAGTGATTGATGGGTAAATATATTTTATTGAAACACTTTTTTTAAATCCTTTTTGGAGAGTTCAGTTATTTTCTAATGTTTATTAAAACTGAGAGATTGCAATATTTGACAAACCACTTGATCATTGTCCTTTGCAAAAAATCTTGCGTTTTAGAGAATTTTCTTCACTTTGAATGCGCATTTTCTATTTCAAATATTAGTCAGCAGACTTCTCCAAATTATATAATCACCCCATATCGATACTACATCACTTTCAGTGAATACGTTCTCTTCCCTCCCTATCTACCCACTGCATCTTTCGTGAAAGAAAAGGATTGAAAGAAATTCTCTTATCTCGAAATCTTGCTTCCGCGATATTCATTTTCAATAGGATGCAATAAACCTTTACATTTTCGTTTCTTTATCATTCTACAAGATGGGCGATTAGATGAGCGTTCGTCTTTGAAAACGTGCAAGGGTTGCGAAGGGACGTTTCGAACAAGGATCATGATAAGAATGGCACTTGAACCTGCATTCCTCTCTCCGCATTTCCAATCTTGGTATCGTCCGAAGTTTGATCATCCCCCAATGCTTGATACTCAACGATATATTCAGATACATTAAGCTCACATACAGGACGGATTTATGGTGAAATGGGGGTCTCCAATCCGCCACCCTCTAACCTAGAAGTGGAGACACAGTTATGATGCCGTAGTCCCTAATCATTCCACAATAAGAGATCGTTACTCTTTAAAACGTTTTCTTCTCTGACAGAACTATTTTCAGTTTAAAATATTGAAAATAGGGTGAATTATTCAGGATTATGTACAAAGGAATATGTATTGGCAAAATCGACGAGCTTATGGTAGGTCGCAGACAGCAGAACTTCAAAAAGTTAATATTTTCCAGAGATATCATCTTTTAAAATTATCTACTTAAAAAAAATGTATTACCAAAAACAATTATATGAAATTCCGGCTTTCTTTTTCCCATAGGATATTTTTTTTATTATTATTATTTTGTCAGTTATATTTCTCTACTTAATAAAGCCTTTTTTAATATGCTAATTGACACTTCTTTGACCACTAAGAAAACGCATATTAAGGAAAAAAAATTACTAAACCTAAAATATAAGCTTTCTTAATTGTTATCCGAATTTTTTAGACTTAGTGTTGTCTCATTTCAGACTGATTTTAATGTTATTCAGGAATAAAATAAAATGTCTTTTCAATTAAATCAGATATATTCAAAATTAATATTATTCACAATTTTAAAAAAAATGCTTAATTTTTTTACTGAAAATATAAGTTTACTTTAAAAGACAGAAATTACAAACTAAAAATCACAGTTAATAATTTTTAATTGAAATAAAAGATCAATTAATATTCGAACATATACAACGACAATGTCGTGTCGTTTCAGAGTACCGAGGTATGACAAGCGGTCACGAGCACCTCAACATCATATTTTGGAATAGTTATTATAATTTGTACGTTTAGGGAAAGATTAAAATTAATTGAAAATAGTTTAAATGAGCGCATAATGCTCTAACGTCATGAACTCTGGTAGAATTGTTAGATTGTTAGAAACAGATTGAAACTGTTATGATATAATTATTAATATAAAATAATATTTTGATTATTTATGGGAGAAGTAGAACTTGAACGGAACTACGACGCATGCGCCTTTTAGTATGGGGACTGAATTAACTATTTTGATTAATTATTTCCGAAAAAATCCAGAAATTTCACTCGTTTAGCTAGCTTATCGTAGCTTCCTAAGGCCGAAAGAGGAATTATTTTGAGAGATTTTAATCCACCAGATAGGCAACGAAGTTAGTGAATTCTCAGTCTTTATACGGAACGGGAAATTTATGTAGGAGTTATCGATAGCAGCCCTAGGTCTTTTCCTAGAGCTGGGCACAGCCGGATCCTATGCTGGCACATTTGAAGTAACTTTCACGAATCTGGAGTCATTTTTCGAAGAACTTAATAGTATACATGTTTAGTAAATATATTTCATGGACTCACTTATAACTTTCTTCGTCTTCTTCAGCAGAATGCAGTCCACCTTCAACAAGCCCCAAGCAACGAGACAGAAGATAACCTTTGCCGGGTGCGCCATAGCTGAACACTGGAGTATGCGGGCAGTGACAGATCACTTTCTTTTTTTATCCACCAACACACCCCAAATCCTTTGACCCACTTATCTCTCCCACCCCCTGCCACCATGCACTTTCTCTTCCCGCGCGCAATTTAGCACCTGCCTCGTTAAAGTTCTGTTGTTGTTCAGCTGAACATGACAATAAACGAGGGCACTGCATCGCTTCCGATTTCCATTTCTGTTAGATATTCATAGTAGCCTCTGCAGGCTATTTATAGTGACAATATTCACGTCACTCGGGAAAATGAGATTCAATTAAAGATGAATGTTTATATGTATTTGTAAAAATCTCCGATTCCCGATCTTGATAAAGTATGGTCCATTCTCACCAAGACAGGAGAAGTGTCTGTCCATTTTAAGTGCTTCTCCAAAAGTTTTAAGTCCAAAAGTTAAATCAAATACAAACAAATTATTGATTTTTTTTTCAGTTATATCTTACTACAATATCTCACAAAAATATTTTTTCTTGAAACTCGAAAAATTTCCCTTTTTAATGGTACTCATTTCTTTTTCATAATTTTTTTTCTTCTGATTTTCTCCGATAAACCTTTTATTTGATATGCAATCTTCAAAACTATTTTTATTTTGTGATGAAAATGAAATGAAAGTGAAATTCAGACTCATTTCACTGTCTCATCAAACCTTTTATAACTTTAGATTTTAAAAAATTGCTTTTTTGTTGAGCATTAAATCAAAGTAAGGTTTCCACTTTTGCCTTTATGTCGTAATATATGCATTTTTAATTTGTTCGCAATAAACTGATCAAAATTGACTGATTTGTTTCTAATAGACTGATCATATAACAAGATAAACTTCAAATATATCAATTCCATATTAATAAATTTACTAGCCTGGAAAACCAATATTTCGGACGAATAAGTTGACCGCTGAAAGCTACTTATAATAGATAAAACTCATTAGGGGATATTGGTGTTTGTTCAAGAGACTTAAAAATTAAATTGAGAAGGCAAAAATTCACCAAAACCGAAAACTATATTTTTCCACATCTGAAATTATTTCCAATCGAGCTTTAAGCGTTGCTGGAAAGTAAAAGCAAGCAACTCTTGTAGCTTCATTTTACACTTCATATTATATTATATTATATATATATATATATATATATATATATATATATATATATATATAT
>JAPMOR010117437.1:33520-93868 GCA_026543865.1 Argiope aurantia
TATATATATATATATATATATATATATATATATATATATATATATATTTAAATCAGTGACGGAACAGAAATAAACATCATCCTCCAAATTATGTTTGAATTTAAAGGGTGAAATAAACCTCACCTGTTTTTCGAAGAATCGTGTCCTGGGGTGGTATTTTACAGCATCCTTCTGCCCCTCCCCTTTCGTTACTTCATTCCCAAAATTCACATATTAACGTATTACATACGGGTCACGAGATATCTCGTTTTCTTGTTTTTTCGGCTAAATCGATGCGTAACCAACCAGAGACAAGTATTTAACACATTAAGAACCGCAACGAAATCTGCGAAACATAAGCCTGGGGCAGCACGTTTTAAGGCAAACTTGTAAGTTCTAATATCATCATAACTTTGTCATTTATGAAGCAAAAACACAGGGACACGCAACACGAGAAAACAAGTCTTAAAACAAGATACTGCTGCAAATCGCACCGAATACCATTGCACATACGCTTTACCAAATATCACACTATTGCATTATTCGGTGAAATAAATAATAGTTAAAATATAAAAAAATCTTATATAATAAATACATGTATAAAATATATAGTAATATTTAAGAATATTTACCGTAAATATAATACCAAATGAAAATTATAAAAAATGTGCATATATACATCCTATTGCTTGTCAAGCATTCTTCTAGAGCGTTCAAAAATGTGCGGACCCTGGTAGCGTGATGAGCGCAAAGAGCGCCTTACGCAATGTATTAATCAAAACTAGCTTTAATTTTTTTTTTCCTGTATGTAATCTTTATAGGCGTCAGATTAGTTGCAATTCTTCGATCATTTAAAAAATTTTGTTACGATCTCAAAATTCAAAGGCAAGTAAAAAATTGATAACTCAAAGAAAATTATTTCTAATTACTCTGCTTGAAACATTTGAGATAAAAATTAAAAGAATTAAGAAAATGATTTTCAATATTGAGAAATGTACAAGATGGCAGTGTGCACTTCGCACGACTCCAATAATGATTATCTCGATGCTACTTCAGGGATTAAACTGTAAAAACCTCATAAATATGCACATACATAAAGACATAAGCAGATTTAATTCACTCTTTATAAGGTATACATTTCTTTTAGACCGAAATTACTCGGATAGATATAATCTATACTTATAATAAAGCTCAATGTGTGTGTGTGTGTGTGTTGGCGTTCTACAGGCCACACCATTCAACCTACAGCTACCAAATTTGGCACGTGTATACCTTGGAGGCCGGGAATGTGCACCTGGGGGTTATTTTTTCGAATTTTTAATTAGACTTTTATTTATTTAAAAATTGACCGAAATTTTGGCGTGTTTCTGCTATAGCTTCCGAAAATATTACCGCACAAAAAAGATTTTTACATGAAGTTAAAGATCAAACATTTATCTTTTAAATGATAGTAATGTTTAAATCTAATAAATTAAATTTCTATTTTTAATGAATTTTTAAATAAATATTTTAACTATGTTTTTCAACAATTTTTTTCTTAAAAAATAAAAATTAAGATTAAGCACGTTTCGCATTCATGGGAAAAAATTAGCTTTTTTCAAAGTGTTGCCATCACATTGATTAAAGCCCCAATTAAAAATAAATTAAATCTTTTTGGAAATGAAATCTGAAAAAATATAATTTTCGGCACGTGTCTGTAGGAAATGAAACAAATATGAAATATTATTTTTTCTAAAAAATAAATTCAAGAAAAATTATTTTATGATCTTTTACACTCTCTATACAGGGTGTTTATTTAGTCCCGGACCCATTTTGATGTTTAATGACTCATAAAATAATGAAGATATAAACAAACTTATGGCATTTATTGATGGAATAATTCAAATATTTTCCTTTTCAGGTTTGAATATTTTTACTTTTGTAAATATCGTCTGCGCGTGTTTTAAATTTCAGATAATTTCATTTTCCAGTCTAAATATCTGTACTTTTCTAAATATCGTCATACACCACAAGAGAAAGCACAGATTTTATGGTGGTCATAGAGTTAATTTCCAATCAACTAAATCACTGACTGATTTATAAAAAATTGAATATCACTATTCAATAAAAAAAGGATAATTTTAGATTTTCCATCGATCGCTTCAAAGAAAATACGTCAATCAGCGCGCAGGTTTCTCAAGATTAATTGGACAAAGATTATGAAAATGTTGAGTTTTTCTAAATTTTTAACATTTAAATCTTCATAAATAAGTCTTAGTTGATCGTGGAAAATAGAAACATTCATTCATTTATTTAAAATTTGGTGTGTCCAGAATATTTCTCAGAATATGATACCTTACTGCATTAAATTTAGACTTCATAATTTTTGAAATATATTTATAGGCCGGAACAAAATATTATTATTGATTTCATTTCAATCCTTTTGAAAGCAAAACTAAAAACTGAATTTTATGCTGAATCTCGGAAATTTTTGTTGAATTATTGTTTGAGATATTACATAAATGATGAAAAATATTTTGTAGTTAACATAAGACTTAAATACCGAGCGATTCTGTTTGCAATACTCATATTCAATAATAATAATAATAAATAAATAAATAACAATCAAGATGATAAATAAAATAAAACGCTTGGTTTTATTAAAAAATATCCTTATACTAATTGCAATTTCATCATTTCCACTTTAAATTAAAGTTGAAGTTTTACCGGAAATGACAACAAATTAGCAAAATATATACAGTAAATTGAACGAAACGATCTAAACAACAGTATAAATTTGGTATGACTATCAAAATTTGAAGATTAAAAATGTTTTGTTTGAGAATCTATTAAGAGACCAGTTACTTAAAATATTTAATTGAAAATTGTAGCGAGCGGTTATCCTGGCGAACCGGCTGGTCGCCAAAGGCGGCTAGTTTTCATATAAAATACATTGGTTTTATTTCAACTCGGCAATTGAAAGGAAAATGGAGAGTTTTTAGCAGGTAATAGTTTTAAATTTCATTTCGAGGAAATCATTTTCTTACTAATATGTTTCAAAAATATTCTACAAGATTCAACTAAACTTTCAGTTTTAATCAGGTTGGTGAATATTTTTTTCATGGTTTTAAAAAAAAATATTTTTTAAGTCTTCTTACTCTTTTTAAACAATTCTTCCTCTTAGCCTTCTTTAAATTGTTTTGAGAGGGATTTTTTTTTCAGCATAGAAAGAATAAAATTCTTAACGAATTGGTTGTGCCCGAGTCTTTCTGTCTCGATCTTAAATGCTTTCGGTAAAGGGATCCATATCTACCAGAACTCAATGTTTGGAAGCTTAATTTATGAATCACCTCATTTTTATGCAGCTTCAAGCTTGAAGCAAGAAGAACAAACAAATCTGCTTCATAAATATGTTGTCTATTGCCTAATGCATCTGAAACTAAAGATTGCATACTTATTTGGGGCCCCGAAAATTATTGGGGATCTTCATAGACCTTATGGGGTCTTTTATTATCTTCCATTTTCAGAAGGCAAAATAGTTTTTAAAAAATCTTGATGAAATATTTTTCTAAAATCTGGTAAATATTTAATTCAATTGATTTTATTTTCAGTTAACTTTAATATACGGTTCATTTTATTTATTTTTCAGATTTGAGGTGGAAAAGATATTTTTTATAAATGATAGTGAGGGGGAAAACCCTACTGTATTGTAATTAATTGCAATTTTCGGGACGAATTCAGTGTAAGATGGAAACCAACGCAGCAAAAGTCACCATAGTTCTGATGTACTTCCCTATGCAAATGCATCCGTTTAATGCGAGTGATCTTCCGTCAGACGAATCCAATCGCATCAATTCTTCTCGGACGACAGATAATGTCATTAAAACGGAAGACATTATCTTCCCTCAGATGAAGACCAAAGGGCAGAAATTATTGGTGAAAAGCGGCCATCAAGGAGTCCGGCGATAAATGCGTTGGGGTCAGTGGCTGGAACGAGAGGACTTTTCGGGGAATTACATCGCGTCCATCGTTACTTGCAGTAAACACGTAATATCAGGAGATTCCATTAAACACTCGAGATTCTTAAACACGATTCAATAATATTTGACCTACAATGAATATGCAAAGATCGAGGCTGGTACTGCCGCCGTTATTTCATAGATCTAGAATTTGGATTTTAAGAGATGTAGTGGAAAATTTCTCCAGAGCAGTATTAATCAAACCTCGAAATTTATATTTGAATGGATTAAACTTAATTTAAAGGAGAAGCCCATTTTTAGTCGGCTCATTTTAGCATATTACTTGATTCCATTTGTCATTGTGTATCAATGTTCATATTACGCAATTTCCGGAAAGACTGCCATTCCAAAAACCAAGAAAATGTTATACTTTTGTTTGATTTTCACATTTCCCTCTCCCCCTTTTATGTTACCTTTTAAAAATTTACTCTGAGACAATGTTTTGCTTTGTAGCAATATTCTATTTTAATTGTATTTGAAAGCACCGCTTCTTTGTTGTTTCTTTAATTCTTTCAATCTATTTGACATTAAATTGCTTACATATAATGACAACAATATTTCTACGTGTTTCAATTACTTTTTTTGTCCAGGATATTTTTATTGGTTGCAAACGTTGCTGCATATTATACCATAAATATTCTAAAGACTTCAATCGGCATCTTGGATTGGCATTTTAATGTCCATAGGACCATGAGATAGGAACCCATAACCTACAAATATAGGGCATGTGCTTCAGATCGTTGTCTCAGAGGATTTTAAAATTGGCCAAAATTCCCTTTTAGCACAGTTTTTAGAATTTTGTCTTTTCTTTCTTTTAAGAGTGTTTAAGTAACCATATTTGTTGACATCTATGTCAATTAAGTCAAAGATTCCTACTCCAAAACTACACATGCAGCCTCAGAAAAATTGGCCACCACCGCCATGTCTTACTATAGCACGAAGATTCCGAAGATTACTATCCACGAAGATTCAGTATTAAACCTATCTCCATATCTTTTCCTTTCAATTGTAGACTTCCAGAACTCTTAGAAAGATTTAAATTAATATATTTTGTCTTCATCTTATTGGTAACGAAAGGTGTAAAAGTTGTGACATTATTGATCCATTTAGTTACAATTATATCTAATAATACGTTTCATAAAATATTATAAAAAATTATAGTTATTTCCAAAAATCACTGAAATAATCGACTAGCTTTTTTAAAGTATCTGAATATTAATTAGATAATATTATCAAGTGATAATTTAACTAACAATTATAAACTGATAGCTACTTATTAACTGTTCATAGAACTTCGCACTCGGATAAGTCATTAGATTCATAGTTCATTGTATGCTAAAGCTCATTTTATTGCTTGTAGTAATAAAATAATTTTCGATTTCTTATTATTCTACAGATAATTATTTTCATAATTATGGAAATGAAGAAACGTGTGAAGAATAAGTCAAATAAAAAGAAGAATGTGAAGGTCGAAATTTCTATAAATCATTACCGAAGAAATATTTTAGATAAAATCAATTGAAGGCCTCAGATGGGTGGCCGGACTCCAGGATCAGCACTGTATTTTAAAAAATTCCGTAGTTAAGACACCCTTACCAGCCCTTTCTAAATCCTTAGAATCATGTGATCGCTGGTTTTAAAAGCTGTTAAGTTGTTTCTTGATTTGAAATGACAACATAATGAGTCAAAAATAATTTTCTTAAAATGGGATCTTGATTTTTTTTTTAAAATTAATGCCAGCGAAATGAATTTTAAAATAATTCATAGTAACATCTGACTCAAAAATATTTTAAACACTATTGCTTTTATATTTGAAACAACCTTTTTTCCTCAAACAATATAGGAATAATGTAGCAATATTGTTATTCAAAACACCATATTAGCTTGTCAGTAAGCGCTAATATAACTTTGCATAAAACTGACCATTTGATTCGCTAGAAAAACATTTGAATTTATTCGCAAGTGTTTTGTACAAATAATATTAAAATACCAAATATAGAAATAAATTTTACATAAATATTCACCATTTGGGAAGGAAAATTTATTTAGGGCCAAGGATTTTGCAGGTCAAAAAAGTGCAGTGTCATTACCTTATTTCTTTAACTCGCACATTCCATCTTTCCTATTTTAAAATGCACCTCAACAAAATTCAGAATTAGGATTTCTTTATAGAAGCAGAGCTCCTGGTGCCGAGAACAGGAGAATTCCAGACAGGTTTTCGGGAATGAAAACCAGGTGGCGATGTTGCGGGCTTCCATAGTTTGGAGCACAATGTCCAAGAACGTGCAACCACTGACCTGGTTATAAGTAAATGATGCTAAAAGAATATTTGATCCCCAGTTTTCTCCTCGGTACAAGATGCGTTCTGTTCTTTTTCTGTAAGAATCTGAATTCTCGGGAGGGAGAAAGTGTCAAAGTCCACAAGTGAATCACACACTAGGTAAAGCATCGCGCATGCTGACACAACATGGCATGTTGTGCTTCGGAGTGTTATGAAGGAAAAAAAGTAGTGTATGCATTTGAGTATCTTCCATTCAACCGAGTGAATTTAAAGTTTGATACTGATTTACATTTTTGGTTACAAGACACATACCAAATTTCATTTATCTAACTCGCTAGGTCTTTGAACTATCGTGTGCATATACAAGCGAATATATAAACCCATTCAAAATGTTATATAGCTTAAACGATAAAATGTATTAAAGATCATCTACTTCATTTTTCATGCTTTTGAGGATTCACCGTGTTTATGAGCAAACGGAATCAGATCAGAATACATGAAAAGCACTCGCGTCGATGTTTCATTCTCCAAACTTCTACGGCACATCAATATCATGATCCTTGGCTCTACGACATCTGATTAAACCAATACCAAACCCTTACGCTCAAAGTTCTTTGTTTGAATCGAATCTCGAATCTTTCAGCATCCATTTCCGAAAAACACTCCTATCAGACAACTATAATCGAATAAAATTAGAACAATCCCTGCTTTTGCATCGTTCCCTAGATAATATCTGGAGCATCCAGAAAAAATCTTTATCTTGTTTATCTCAAGCATCAAATTGTGTTTTCTTTCAACACAGATTTTTATGCAAATGCTTTGTTTTCTTTATGAAAATTTTTATTTTGAATGAATTTGAATGTTTACTCGGATTTCCATAAGCCGAATAGCAATATTCTCAACGAATTCAATCAATTTTAAAAATTTATATTTTGGCATTGCATTATGTATCATTAAATTAAATTCCAAAACCTTAGCGCGGAAGCTGTTCTGTGTTGAATTTCCATGTTTCTGTCTTTCAATTAAATTTTATCATTTTATAGCATATATTTATGACTAACAGTTTTCAGAGGCAAATAAATACTTGCCAATATGCTCACATAATTGCATATGAAGATTTTTTTTATTGCATTCATTTTGAAATTGTTTGAATTCTTGATGGCCATCTACGAATTACGAGTATTCCGTAGATATTCCGTTACCGGTAGATGGAGTGCTCAACTGGCAGTTAGAGTTTAACTCAACTGCTTTATTTCGAAATTTAAATTGAATTTAGAAATATTTGGATTCGAATGTTTAGATTTTGCTTGTACGCATTCAGCGCAATATTTTAATTACGATTCGGTACTACCGATTCCAATAAAGATGCCTCAAACTCGTCGATCTCAGAATTTCAACGTCTATTTTCGTCCAAATGTCAAAAAGTTAAGCAATGAATTGAATCCACAACTGATGTATCGAATCATTCTCAAGATTTTAAGTGCTTCTCCTTATCAGCCGACTGCAGATTTTCTACTTATTAGATCGTCGTTGAATCACGTAAAAGAGGCATTTGTATCTAGTGCATAGTAAAGAAGAAAATGTCGCGTAAAATTATTGCTCAAGTTTCAGGAAAGTTGAAGGATTTATTTGGTAATAAATTGTAACTTTGACTTCATGCAGTCTTAATAGGTATCAAAGTATCTAAACGCTATATTAAAAATTAAAAATTTTAGAATGCGATGCAATTTAGGCGTTTCTATTAATATGAATTCCTTAAACTGTTAATGAAAAGACAGAACGAACTGACTTAGTGACTTATCTTTTTAAATGAATTGCTACTTTTTTAAATTTGAATTTAAATATAAAAGATTAGGTACAAATCAGTCACACCTTTTCAGTTTAAAACTAATAAAACTATATAACGAATACGTCACCGTATGAGTTTCTGCTCGAGTTCGCCATGTATACACAATCTGTCAAAAAGTATCGGGACACACCAAAAGTTCACAGGGTTTGTTTTGTTTTGTTTTTGAGAATATTTCACTTAAATATACATATGAAACCAAAACAAAGAAATATAATTTTGATATATATAAATCATAATTCAAACAAAACTCTTATATTAATGCAATTATGGTTATAATTGAAAATAAAGGAAATCAAGTAGAAAAACGTGCTTGAAAACGCATTGGTACACTTTCCAATAAATAAAGAAAAATAATGCAAACTTAAAAGTTAATATCTTGATGGGCCACCTTTGCTTCTTATGACCTCTTGTAGTCTATTTGGCATAGATTGGGCCAATTGTTGGCAAATTGGCCCTCACTTCGACCAAATATTTTCTTAACTCCGGCTTGTTAGAAATTTGATGTTCATATGTTTTGCTGCAAATAATCCTACAACATGCCTTATGGGATTAAGGTATGGATTTTGTCATTAGTCTTAATAACACTAGGACAATGGTAGAGGATCAATTACTTGCAAATATCAATGATGGGTCCTTTATTTTTATCGTCATTATCTTGGTGCAATTTAAAATGTCTCGAGATTCCCAGCTTGCTCGCCCTTTGCTTTAAATTTCTGTTGAAAATGTAAAGATAGACATGTTTATTCATTGTACAACCAATAAAATACAAATTCCCGACCCCAGTGCTTGGAATACAACCCCAGACTATTTGACAGTAGGCTGTAAATTTTTGGCATGCATAGCTGTATTTGGTTTCCGCCAAATGTTTTGGTTGCCATCCGATCCGAAAAATATTTACTTTCATCAACAAAAATTACATTTTCCCAAAATTCGTTTTGCTGCTTTACAAACATTTTAGTAAATGCCAGCCTAGCTTGTCGATTTGCTTTGTTAATGAAGGGCTTTCTTCGAGGTACTCTGCCATGATATTTATGTTTTCTCAAAACACTTCCGACAGTTTCAGGATTTCCAGCTTTTCCAAACTTACTTTTACATTGCAGAGTCAATTTTACTGCTCTAATTTTCGGATTAAAGTGAACTTATTTCACAATTCACCTCTTTTCACGTTCATCCAATGTCCTCGGACGTCCTGATTTTTGCTTGTTTTAAATACTGTGTTCTTGAACTTGGGAATATTGTTAAAAACAGAAGACTAACTCACTTTCAAAATATGTCCTATAAAGCGAACTGATTTTAAATTTTTCTAATGACTTATTGCAAGATTTCGTTCATCAACGGACATATCTTCATTTCTCGCCCTTTTTCCTACAACTAATCTTATTTAATGAAAATTTTATATTTAAAATTATAGTCTAAAAATATTATAGTAAATTTAATTCTATTGAAATGCTATATATTTGTTGAATTTCTCAATTCAAAAATGTCCCAGTACTTTTTTAACTCCTATTCGCCTTTGAATTATCTTTAAAAAGCTAGATCAAATTATAATTCTGAAATACCAATAAAATTTTCCTTACAAATGAAAAATAGCCAATAAAATTTTCATTCGAATTTCCTGTACACCAGATATTTCTTTAAAATATTTACATTTAAAATATTTGTTTATTCATGTTTATTTTAATGTGATAAATAGTTTTATAAATAACTTTGTAGTTATTGAAACTTAGCGTCCCAATACTTTTTTGAGTGACTGTATGTGACCACAGGAATGGAAAAAATAAAAAGTAATTTAACTAGCAAATATGCATAAGATTATTGTATGAACGAAGATTAAAATGTTAATTATTACATATAATCAAATTTTTATGATTATTGAAATAATATTTAAAAAATTTAGAACCGACATTTGATTGCAGTTTAATTATCGCAATTATTTTATGGAACAACATAGTAATAATGTGTTTAGTCAATAACTATCTATTTCTAAATTATGCTTTGCATTTGAATATTACAAATAATAATCAACTCTCAATAATTTCAATTACATCATTGAAATGTCTCTTAACAATCTGAACAGAATATGGATAATTTTTACCGTATAGGTAGAAACTAAGTAAATGGATATTCAAAGAATCTTCCAGTTACCAATAGTCTAAAAAGAGTTACCAATAGTCAATTGTATTTGTAATATTGTTAATACCAATACAATTTCTATAATATTATTGCGGAATTTCCTTTAAATATCAATTTAATTAGAAAAACGGCAATTATTTCAATCCTATAGTGAAATTGCATTTTCTAATAAATAGCTGTTAAAATCATCACATAGAATTTTGGCTCAATATTAGAAACAGTTAGTAGGTACCAAAACTATTCGAATTAGACTTTTTAACGCAATTGAAACAACTCTTGTATTGAGCATTTACTTTTGAAATGAAGTTCTAAATTTCTAAATGGGCATTAAAAGGTAATTTTTAAAATGCCCGGTTACAATTTAAGATTTCTTACCGAATATCTGCCTCAAGAATGTTTGATATGCAGAAGCATTGGCGAAGAAAAGCAGAAGAAGCGTCGATATCAGGCCGGACCACATCATATGCGTTGAAATATCTCCTCAATGAACAGAGATCTCAGATTAAAAAGTTTTTAGCAGATATCTCAAAGATTTAATTTCCGGAGCCAAGGAGGTTGCCAGTACCACCGTTTCATCGCTAGGTTGGCGAGAATGGTAATTTCCCGTTGCATGATGCGATTCTGAAGATGATTGCCGGCTATTCTTTTTTATTTTAAACGGTGAAAAATATACTTTTAATTGTTTAAATATAATCTGATTGTCAATTAATCACCCATATTTTACATTTAAAAACTATTCCATATTAATTAAAAAGAGCATTATGATGCAAAATAAATCCCAATACTTTCAAATGTTTATTTTCGCGTTTAGGTGAAGTAAAACTAAGAATCCAAAGGTACTAATTGAAAGCGCTTTTCGAATGCATTTATTAGAAAAGAATTGAAAGGAAAATTTAAAAGAAATTTTCTTTTAAAAAAATAAACGGAATCTTATATCATAAATTCAAGTAGTAGCAGTTTTCTGCTGGCAATTAGAGCTTTAATGAGCTACAAATAACCAGAAATGCATTTCTTTATTAATAAGTTGATAATGGATCAATTCTCTGAATACACATCAAAAGAGTTAATATGCGTTTGGAACTTATAGTGGATCTTGTTGTAGAAAAAAAAATGCGTGATAGCACAATATAGCGTGTATTTGGTTTCCAGATGACATGCGCAGTTAGTTTGCCATCACATGTTGTTGATGATTTCATCATTCTTGCTTTACATGTTGATAATGATTCACTCTTCCTCATGAATGAGTGAAAATCATATGTAACTACAATTTTTGATTGAAAATATTTCAAGAGAATATTTTCCGGGATTTAGTTATGAAATAATATATTGTTATCCATAGATTTTAAATTTATTTTTAAAGCTTTTTGAGAATCTTTAGTTAATGTATTTAAATTAACGTCAGTTTATTATGTTAGAGCTTTATGAGACACTCTGAAGAATTTAAATAGGCAGCCACTATTAACGTGTTTCAGATAATACCACATCTTGTTCAAAAACATCTAAAGCTAGTCGGAATTTTTGATGATTGCATCAAACAGCTGTAATCTAAGACAGGTATAGCATCTAAGAAAACGATGCCAAAAACTACTTTCACTATTGAACAGGCACCACAAGCGGTATTGTCGTTTCAAATTGTTAGCAGTTCGAAGAATGATATCTTCTCCTTATTATCCTATTTTTATAAAGCGATCGGCCTCACATTCCTCCCTGAATGATTTGCTATTAACCTCCAGTTTTGAAGTTAAAATTTGTAAACTGTGTGTTAAATGTTCATTCGGAATAGTGAAAATAATTAAATCGTATTTGCCCAAAATTTTATTCACAAATTTCATCTTTCATAATCAGTTTTTGTTTATATAATATAACACAGGCACGATTTCATGTCTCTAAATAAAATATACTTTGTTGACACAACAGAAATGTGCCGATTTCCAATGGATCTCTTTTGACCTTCTACCACATTCAATCCTCCATCTCTTAATCGTCGGGGGGCCGCAGTGGCCTGGTGGTAAGGTCTCGACTTCGGAACCGGAGGGTTTCAGGTTCGAGACCCGATTCCACCGAAGAACCGTCGTGTAAGGGGGTCAGTTGCACGTTAAATCCGTCATGACCAAACGTCCTCCCGCTGGTGTGGTGTGGTGTGGAGAGGGGGGTGCCATCTCAGGTGTCGTCCTCGTCATCTGACCGTGGTTCAAAATTACGAGGTCCGTCCCAAAATAGCCCTAGTGTTGCTTCAAAACGGGACGTTAATATAACCAAACCAAACCTTAATCGTCGGGATTTTAATGAAAGAGGATTTAAAACCCGATTCGGCTGTATGACGTCAGACTGAAATTTCTTCCTGTTGATGTGTTGTGAAAGTTCGGAAAATAAATACATCTTTTCTCAAAATAACTTTCAGATTTTGATAAAATTTACTACACTGCTTTCCAAAACAAGAAATTCAAAGTGCAGAGTAAATTAAATTAATTATTTAAAAAATAGTCATCTTTTATAGCACGACTTTTACATTACTTAAAATTAAAAAAAATTAAAAAATATTTTTATGATGTAAATTTAATCTGCACCATAATTTTTAAAATCTCTTCGTTTTTTTTTTATTTATAACATTTTTTTTGTTATAAATTTCGTTTTTCGTTCGTTTTGTTTCGTTTTTCATATTTTGTCGTTGTATCATAAAAATCCAACTTCATAGTTTTGTAGTGATGTCCATCTAGAGTTCATTCTACATATTATTAATGATGAGTAACACTTTATTTTTCATAATGACTATTTTCGTATATGATCGTTTGATTCAATTTATTATTTAATTTGGTTCAATTTTAGTTTGGTTCCATTTATTATTCTTGCTGAAATTTATTTTTTGTCATCGATATTTCAGCATTAAATATTTATGGCTTTTTTTTTTTCATTCTAAAGTTTTTTTCATTTATATTTTTAATGGTTATTAAAATCTTAATCCCTTTATGACACTCGACTCTTGTCTTTTTTTAAATACGTTTCTATTTTTTTAATAAGATTATATTTTTCCATTATTGAAGCTATGATTAGCAAAGTTTGCTTAATTTATTACATTAACTTAAAAAAATATTTTCATTCCCAGCAGTTTGATGTTACTTACTATTCAAAATATGTATTTCAATTCAACTCAATGAATGAAATGATTTTGATTTCATCTGATAACTTCTAGAGAATACTTAAGATTGCGGTTATCAAATTGAATTATTTACAAATTATACTCGCCAAAAGAAAAACTGTCTCTCGCCAAAATTCCTCTCACAGCGGATGGTGGATGTTTGGTAAGCCATTTAGGGATGGACCAAAAATTAAATGACACGAGAATATCTTAATATTCAGTCTAATAAAGCTTTATAAAATGCATTTATGGATCATAATATCTAATATAAATATACCTTACTTCAAAAATATAAATGCAAAAAAGTAATAATTCGTTTTCATATGAATTTCAATTTTCATTAAATTCATATTTTTTAGTCTTACTAAATAACAAAACTGAAATTTTAAATTTTATTTATATATTCCATGTTAAAGCTAATTTATCTCATATTAAAGTCAGAAAAGTCTATATTCTAAGTGTACAGAATGGATTATTAGTGAGTGACTAATAAGATACGCTGCATTCATAGCTACAAAATAGATGCTTGTAGCTGAACAGAAAAATAGTTAATCAAATCTCCGGTCACTGACTGACGCACAGATTGCTAAGATGCGTTTTTACCTAATTCCAAAAATATGGAAAACATACCACAAAATGTTGGGAGTTTTCGACATTTCATTTATAATGGCATAAATAATGTTTACGTGATACATTGGATTAAAATGGCTCCAAAAAATGCTGAAGTTACTGGAGTGGCAGAATAACAGAGCCATTCCCTATTCTTAAGCCAACAAACAATGGCTATCGACTCACCAAGAAAACGAAGAAATGAGTCGTAGTGAACCCTTTCTTTACGGTAGTCTGCTCTGTCGTTGTCATCGTTCCAAAAAGTGTGCATGTTGCCAGCAGGTGAAAGAGTCGCTACTTCAAGTTTGAATACCGATCTCACTATTGGACACATTGGTGGACAATAATTTTTGTCCAGTAGTGAGAAATGGGTTCACTTCGGGACCTTTTTTTTTGTGTGTGTGTTTATTTTAAGGAGTAAAACAAATGCAGAAAGGGACAAACTGTTACTTGTATTTATTTTGTGGAATAAAATAAACAATAGCCACTACCAATATTATATATGATGTGCATTCATGCAAACAAACAAAAAATCCTGTGAGCGATCAAGTAATATCATCCTGACGCCGACTAGAGGCGGCGCTCGTACATACAGGTCATCAAGTGGCCGCCGTACATATTCGGCGCTCGTACATACAGGTCATCAAGTGGCCGCCGTATATATTCGGCGCTCATACATACGGGAAAGCAAACGGATGCATCGACATCCGATGATCAGAAGAAAACGACCACTGTTCGACGTGTCGTCAATGTAGTGGTGCCCGATAATAAAGATTCAGTTAAAATGGACAGGACTGCAAGTTCGAGCCTTGATTCCTTGATGCATTTAGTTATTTGTGGAAGTTTCTAAAATACTCTTATTAAACTAATAATGAATTTTAAAAGAGGGCTGTATTCCCGTCATCCGGCAGTAATTTAGAAATGTCACCCGTTCGTAGCCTCAAATAGTAAATGAAACCGGGCAAGTCATTTTAAAGCAAGAATGATGCAAAATGCGCTATTAGTAATGAGTGCTCCCCGCACTGGTTTGTAAAAATTACTCCTACGCAGTTCCGACGTATAACAGAATGACTACAGAATTCATTTTTGTATGGACATTTCTCTCCAAATTGTAAAATGGGATCAAATATTTAAGACCATATTATCAAAAGACATCGATAATAATAATTTAATATATTTACTATTATTGATTTAGTTAGTATATTTACTATTTTAGTGTATTTACTATTATTGATACAGTTTAAATATATTTAACCGCTTGCAAATGTTTATATTATATAATCATATTATATATTTTTTAATTGTATAATTTTTTTTTGAAAAGTGATGCTAGCGGTATTTAGTTCTCAGTATAGTATTTGTTTCTTAAATAGCAGTTTGTCTCTTAAAATATTAATTGAAATGTCAATATTTTTGATGCTATTTTGATTTTAATATTCGGGCGTGCATCCCAAACTATCCCTACTTCTTTCTTTCTTTCACCACAGAATATCCCCGAACTTGGAATCTCTAGGATTCCCTGTCGGTTGAAAGGATATACGTGGGAGTATTTATTAAGATAAAAGAAATACACATAAAAAGACAAAAAATATCAATATACACATAAAAAGACATAAAATATCAACATACACATAAAAAGACATAAAATATCATCAATACACATAAAAAGTAACTATATACAATATTATAATGATGAATCAGGTGTTCGGTGGGGGGGGGGGGTATGAGTAGATGAAATCTATTGAAGTTAATACATTTTGGAGAAGAGCTTGGTTGAGAAATGAAACGAAAATTTATACTGGGCTTGGGTCTGGAGGAATCAATTCCTCGTGAAAAGAAATCCATTAACTCTCACCATATAGAGAATACGATTAAAAATAATCGTATAGAATGGGAAGAGAAGCGACTGAAATGCACCGCTACATTAACTACTATTAATAACTAAACAAGAAATATTTCATTTTTATTTTAATTTGTATAACGGAACAAGAAATGTTAAATGAAGAAAAAATGTTTACATTTTAAATATATCGCTAAAAATTCGATGAATAGTATTTAATTTTGAAGATAGTTATTGTTTATTTACATGTTAGAATATTATCCCATTCAAATTTTTACAGGTTTTTCTTTAGGTATATCTTGTAATTTGGAAGATGACAATGACAATGAATCATTTGAATACATTTACCTAATATGCCCACCACATTAACGCATCAAGTCTTCCTAGAAACAGGGTTCAAGTCAGTAATTTCCCGTCTGCAAAAAAAAAAAAAAAAAAAAAAAAAATGCTTAAGAGTTGGAAATAATCGAAATTCACTGCAATGATATCATCTATCTATACTTATATAAATCTAAATGTGTGTGTATGTGTGTGTGTGTGTGTGTGTGTGTGTTGGCGCTCTACAGGCCAGACCGTTTGACCTACAGCTACCAAATTTGGAGCATGTATACCTTAGAGGTCGGGAATGTGCACCTGGGGTCCCTTTTTTTGAATTTTTAATTAGAATTTTAATTATTAATAAAAAAACTAACTTTCCCGCCAAAAAAATCTCCCATTTTCCACACCGCCAAATGAGTAAGGCTTCAGTTTTTTTCCCCAACAGTAATGAGGCTAGGGTTAATATTTTTCATCCGCTTATTTCAAACGATTCTGTTTATTTTCTTAATGTTTGATGCATTTAAAATTAAACATTGTTACTGAATCGATCTTTCAGATTCATTCTGAAGTACTTTTGAATTAAAACAAAACAGAATAAAGGCTAATCTGCATAGCGTTACCCCAACTGGCGTAGAAAAATTCAGGCATATTCGTTATATAAAGCTCAATGTCAACAGCCGATGAAAATTCACGCATGCGCATTGTGTTCTGATTGTTTACAATTATCAGCGGATGCGGATTTGATTTAAATTGTTTTTAGGTTAGTTGTAGGCTTTTGTAATTAAATTGTATTTATGTTAGTTATATATTTTTTTGTATATTCTTATAGTTTTAAGTACATCGTTTTTTTAACCTGTTTTCAACCGATTATTTTAAACTATTCGTTTTATTTTCTTATTGTTTGATGCATTTAAAATTAAACATTGTTAATGAATCGATCTGCTCATAATGAATCTGAGAAAATTTTGTTGACAAATTCTTGAGATATTGCATAAATTAAGAAAGATATTCTTTAGTGCCCATAAAGTTTAAACGCTCAGTGACTCTGTTTTCAGTAATCATATTATAAAAAAATGCTTTGTTTCAGTAAAACATATTATTATATTAATTGCAGATTAATCCTTTCCACTTTAATTTAAAGCATAAATTCTACCTGAGCTAACAGAAAATTAGAGAGATACATATTACGTTATGACTGAAGGCCTTTATAATATAATGAGTGAATTTTATGACTATCAAAATTTGAAGTTTTAAAATAATTTGATGAAGAAGCTATTAAAGTAGGAATTGCCTAAAATATTTAATTATTAACATTTTAACGAACATTAAGATTGGCAAATCGGCTGGTCGCCAAAGGCGGCTAGTACTAAATAAAATGATCTTACATGACGACGAAAATTAAACACTAATTTACTGTTGAAGTAAATGAAGTTCGCAATTCTTTGATTTTGATGCACTTGGCGTATAAGCTTCAAATACTAGCAAAAATTATCCAAAATTTGCAGAAAAAAATGGAAAAAAAAATGGAGTAAAAAGCGCATAAGTACGAATTTAGATCATTTCCCTTTTACCAAAAGCGCTCTCGGCTCGAACCACAGGAAATCCATTTCGGCGATGAAGAGAACAGACAAATGAACTCGCCATTTCTAGCTAATAGGATGAAGTCATCAACCTGCTTCCAAAAAAGAAAAAAATTCGGAAGAGACTTTTGAAGCTTTTTTTATGATACAATTATTTACTGTTTTTCTGGAAAGCTACACGTATTTAAATTCCATTTCGTTTCAAATAACGAACGACAACATCATCGACCCTAATAAATTTAAATGATCTTTTTAAAAAGACTAAGATACCTCTGTTTCCTAATTGTTCTTTTAATTTCCCTTTTATTTAGTACTTTAAAGAAAATATTCAAGAAGAAAGCTTTGAGAGGTTAGGATGGTCCGTAGGGCCGACAGAATGACAAGCCGGCGGTCTATGCTAAATATTCAGAATCTAAGGCGATGATTAGCTGAAAATAAATCTATATTAAACAACTTGAATCATTTCATTTAGAATAATGAGTGAATAGTGTCAATCAATTATGAATATAGAACTAAGATTTCTTATATTACTAGCCAATTCCTAACACATTAACCAATATAATTATATAATTTCGTTACAAACAACCAAGTGCGATTCTAAATTGAAGTCCATTCAATAAAGAAACAATGACAAGATTTTGCGAACATTTGAAACGGGGCTTTAAATTCCATACAGAAAACATGAAACTTCAAAGTCGTACATTTAAATTTCCTTACTTATATATTTAGAAATTAAGTTATAATTTAAATCAGCCGGGATGGCCTCCCTGAAACTTTCTTGCATGCTTTCTAAAAGGCATCTCATCCCCCCCCCTCGTCCAATAAAATGTCGGACCTTGGATAATACTGCGAATGCTTTGCACAGTATTGGCGAACAATAGTTACGAAATATTGATCTCTTGTATGAATTTAACATTTTCACAAAATCATATACTCATACACCATGTAACAAAATGCACTTGGCGTATACGCTTCAAATACTAGCAAAAATTATCCAAAATTTGCTGAAAAAAATGGAGTAAAAAGCGCATCAGTAAGAATTTAGACCATTTTCCCTTTTAACTCATTACATAATTAACTCATTACATTTTTTGGTTTATAGCGTTTACATGCTTGTGAAAATGCAGTCTGACAGACGATTAATCGCTTGAAGGAGTTGGTTCTAAATGTGATGGGTATCCACACGTTAGATGTTAAATCCGTGTGTCGAAATTTATCCATCGAACTCTCTTCGTTTCGCAGTTACCGTGTCAAGTTCTACTCTGTCATACTTCCCCTGAATCGCTCGAAATTTGAAAGAAAGGCCGCATAGCAAATTTCATCTCCCTCGCTTCAAGTGTTTTTGAGCTATCACTGTCACTAGCAGATAGACAGAATTATAAAAATGTGCTTTCGAGCTCAAGGCAGTTAAAACGTGTAGATTTGTCAAAATCTAGAATTCGATTTTTTAAATTATTTATTTATTTATTTTTGACGATTACAATACTTCCTCTATGTCTCTTATACGAGAAAGTAAAAAGGTTTGAAAAGCTTAAAGAAAATTATAGATTTCATTTATGCATGTCAGCTGGAAGATATATTGTAAAATGATCCCCTATTTGATGATATGTAAATCATAAATGACTTCTTAAATAAAAATCATGCGACTTTTTTCTAATTTCTATCTGGCTCTAAAGTTCAGAAAGAAAACATTTTAGTTAGAATATAAATAACAAAAAAAAAAGAGAGAGAGAGATTCCTATAGTTTTTGAAGCCCCCATTTTTATAGTATCCTTCATTAGTATATTCTGAATCCTTGGCAAACGCATGTTCATGGAATCATTGTTTAAAAGGTTCTTTGCTTTTGAGCATGGAAAATAAAAGCCGAGCGAAGATTTTTTATTTTTTATATTATTATTAGCAAAAAAAAAATTAAGAGTTATTTTTATTTACAAAGTATTTACTATTTTTAAGGTAGGTAATTTCGTTAAAAAGTCGATTTTTTGCAAAAATATCAAATATTTTTTTATTTAATATTCTTAATTTTAGAAATAGTTTTGCTCATAAAAATCTTTGAATTTCGTTTCAGTATTTATTCTTTTGTAAATTATATATATTTTTTTTATGTTTGCATAATATACTTGTTAATGCTATTTTACATTTCTAAATGCTTTTTTTTTCATAAATTCTAATCTTTAGTAGAATTTTATTACGAGGAAATCTCATAAATTAAGGTCTAATGCATTTTTCTGCTAAAATTTGATATAATAATTTCTCATCGCTTTCTGAAGTTTCTGCAATAGAGAATAAACAATCTGTTCGTTCAGAAATATTCAATAGTTATTTCAATATTTCACAATGCAAAAAAAAAAAAAACCTTTAAAAATTCACGTCATTTATCAGTTTCCAATATTTAAAGATTAAATAAAAGGAAAATTTATTTTCCTTTTCGTTCAAGAACTAGGAACTATGTTTATTAAGTTAT
This sequence comes from Argiope aurantia, assembly GCA_026543865.1. Taxonomy (NCBI): domain Eukaryota; kingdom Metazoa; phylum Arthropoda; class Arachnida; order Araneae; family Araneidae; genus Argiope; species Argiope aurantia. The sequence goes on from JAPMOR010117437.1 coordinate 53,708, forward strand.
CTTCAAGATTTTATGCAATTCCTTTGATTAAAGCAGAAGCTTTGTACTTTATATCCCTTTTTAGCGAAAAAAATTTTCGGCATTTGGTATATTTTGGTTTTATTGATGTCTTTTGATCGATTTTATGCAAAAATTCAAAAATATTATTGCATTTTTTTTTTCAAAAAAATTCATCCGAACTTAGCCATATACCTTTAAGAAATGCGCTTTTTTTTTATGAATGCCATTTTTAAAAATTAAAGTTCACTTGACTTAGTAAACTTTTGCGTATATATAAAAATAAAAAACACGTGGCATCAAGATAACTCGATCTTGTCTACATTTAAAACAACTATCCAATATTACTTTGTATAATCGGTTTGCCGAAAAACTAACTTTTGTAAAATTGAGCGTCATGTGTAAGCGTTTTAAAAAACGAATGGGAAAATCTTAAAAACGTTGATTCAGTACTTCATTTATAATGTTTGAATCAATAAGGATAATTGTAAGCTTTATAAAATGGCCGAGAAGAGAGAACAGGAGTGCCGTGAATTATTTATATTGAATAAACGGTTGGTTTGCGTTTTTGGAAGAGAAAAGAAACCTAACGCCCAGGATGAATGACACGAAATCCTCACAATATTACATGATAAAAGGTTTTACCGTGAAAAACTCAAAGAAATAAAAACTGAATGATGAAAAAGCTTTTTTTGCTTTTGATGAATTTTTTATGACCTTTATTTGTAGATGTTTATATTTTGTAATGAGCTATGGTTGGATTCCATAACTTTTGCCTATAAGTTCGATAAGTTGCCTAGGTTCGATAAATGTTTTTTTTTTCTTTCTTTAGAGAATAAACTTGGCAACACTACTGTGGAATATTTCGCTCCTTTTTTTTTTTTTTTTTGCTTTTACTATCTGATTACTGGCATCCGGTTTTCGGGTGTCAACCAGATAAGGAGGAAGAAAAGAAAGATGGTGGCGTCATCTGTATGGGAACATCCTCATTACTTCATTCAACTACCATTTAAAAAATGTCACCTCTTGAGCGTGTTGGGACTCGAAACATTTAACTACTGATTTATTACTCAAATTAACTTTTGCAATGATGAATTGAAACACAATTTCCTACTTCGCTTGGCCGGAGAGTCAATAATTAAGAAGACTCGAAAAATTATTCGCGTTATAAAAAATTTTCATGTCATTTACCCTAAAAAGAAATTTGAATATCCCAATCCTATTTTTAAATGAGTCCTTTGAACTGGTGAAAATCAGCTGAATCTCACTATTGTAAGCAGCTATGAAAGAGTGGTAAAATATCATTGGAAATTTCATATTTTATTTTAAATTGCTTTTCACCGAAGATTATCCTACATAAAATTTTTCATAAATGAGTCATTCTAAGTAAGTATATGTTTGATTTACCATATGTACCCTACCGGAAAGTCAATTCACTATTATTCGGTAGGCAAAGTAACTTCCGAGGATCTAGTTTTCAAGTAATTCGAAGGCTGTTATAGGATGGACTTAATATCTTTGAAAGTGATTAGACGACGACGATATCCACTAAACCTCTATACTCTGCTCTAAATGGCCTCACCACACTATCCGGAGAACGTTTGTCCCACGAACGTCATACACCCGATCCTCTCTGATATCCAGACAGCTGATCGAAGAATGACCACGGATGACGGCTGTATAGACTTGTCTGATCTAACAGAGATATAAATTAAAATTTTGGAAACTACAGATGATTCGCCTTATAAAAAGAACTGTCAGTGCAGGTTTGTATGGATCAAGCCGGATTCGGTCTCATTATTCAAATTGTGAAAATCACAGATCCAATTTGAAGCAAATTTGGTGACTATCATTATATGATATTTTAATCTCCATATTCATATGGCTCCAAGCAAGAGACATGCATTGCAAATAATATAAATACACTGCAATGATATTGCTACATATTAAATGAATAATTAAACAGTTATATAAAGTAATTTTATATTTTCAATTTTTTTTTTAATTCTTCTAATACGATATTATCTTTCTTGCAAAGAATCTGTGGTAAAAACAATAAAGTAGATGAAATCGATCAGTTCCATTTTATTCCGTTTCCAACACAATTAACAAACAAATAACAAATAAAATTGATTTTTTTTATACAGATTGGAATAGGGTTCGAAACTGCTGCCGGAAGTCTCTGCTTTTCGGACATAATAAAAAAAAATCCTCCTCTCATTTTGCAATAAACATTGTGAATTGTTCAAGGAATATTTTTTTGTATTAATCATTTCTTTAAGGTGACAAGAAAGAGAATAAAAATCTTTCGTTAAAAAGAAGTGAAGTAAGAAGTGTGATGATTAAAAAATAAGTTCGGAAATTTTTAAATAATTTTTAGATGCATCAACTGCATGTATTAAGAAGTAATAAAGTTTCTTTATTCAAATGAATTCACCCTTTCATTCGCTTTTGATACAAAAAGAAATTTAGGATTAATTCTTTTAATATAAAAATTTTATAACTATTTTTCACTTTATAACAATGCATTAAACAGTAGTAATTTTTGAGTAATATTCTCAAAAATCATATTTATTCTTGAAGTCTGATTATTTATGACCGTCACTTCTTAGAAAATACGAATTTAAATAAAAAGGATTATTGTCTTCTTGATTTCATCAAATAATTTTATCAAGCAGAGAGGGTTTTTTATTCTAATTAATATTGAAATATACAGTATAACAATTAAAAGATTTATTAAATTCATTATTCAAACTGAGTTTTAAACTTAATTATATAATTAGAAGAAAAAAACTTTTCTTTTACTAATCTTTAAAGGGTTGATTTTTTTATTTATTTTTTTTTAATTTCAGCTGTATTTTGTCTCTCAAATCAAATTAGAATAATTTTTCTAATGATAAGTGCATCAGTAAACGATCGGGCTAGAAATAGAAAAATCCAAGTACAAAATAAGTGAATTCCGAATTTCTTTGGCGTCTAGAAAATCGTCAATAAATGCTCCGATTTTAAACTGTACAAAGAATTTTAGATTTCATCAAATTCTTTCATTTATGTAGAAGACAAAAGCAATTTTCATACTTCATTTCTTTTTATTTTAATTCTTATCTTATTCTGTTATTCAAAGGAGAGTGAAACTGCTCCAGAAGGAGGCTAATATTTTAAAATGTCTATCGCATTTAAGCAGGATGAGTTTCAATAGGAACAGACCACAGAAACATATTGTAGTGCTGCCATCTAGATTCCACAGCTCTAAGTAAAAGTTCTGAAATGTTGATTTATATCTTCCTCTTACTTTAATACTCAAAAGTTTAAAGAATTTTATCTATATATTTAAAGAAAAAATTTTGAGGTAACAGAATTCTTCAATTTCGTTTTATAAACATAATTATTCATAAATGTACTAAAATATCAACTAATATAACAGATGCAATGCACTAGATTATGAAACGGTTGTGCTGCCATCTATTAATATAAATGTTAACTACTCTGTACACAATAGGAAGAAATTTCAAAATTAATTTTCAGAAAAATTGCGACATTAAAGTTAGAAATTATACATTCTTCTTCAAAAATGGGCATCTCAATAATTCCATTAGCAATTACATTGAGGATTTGAATCTTGTATTGACACCTTCTATCAATATTTTTTAATGAAATATTTGTGCTTTACAAACTTTAATCAAAAATATTTGAAAATCAAGATTTACATTTCTATAAAAGGCATATATCTAAAAGTTTTAATGACTTTTTCTTTATTTTAAAATCAATATTGTTCATCATCAAAGCAAATATGTTTTATTATTAAAATAGTCATCATTTTTTAGCAAAATAAATAAAACATTAAAAATAATAAAACATTTCATAACCCAATTATTGCTTTTAAGTACAAATTAAAAGTAATAGAGAATACATGAAAATGAAATTTCTAAACTAAAAATAAACCAAAAGTTATTATTGCTTTAATTCTTTGAAACTGGGCATCAAATAATAACTAATTACAATCAATCAAATGAACTGAAATTAATTTACTGATTCATGGAAACAACTAATTTAAATTATAACATTCGAAAAGAGAAGTGATAAAAGTACTAATAAATATTATAGATTTGTAATAATTATATAACAAAAATATGTATGCATTTGCAATCAGAAGGAAATTAATGTTTTCTGTGTAAAAATATATAAACAAGAGACAAAGGTTACAAATTACAAAAAAGATTAATAAAAGACAAAGATTACAAAAAATATATATATACTAAAATGCTTAAGTACACTTACATGTGTTTTGAAATGAGATGTTATAAGTATGAATTTGGATGAACGAAAATATTTAAGTAAATTAAGCATCATCGAAGTCACCATTATTTTTTGCAGCTGAAATTACTAATTACACTTCCGCTAACTACCCGAATTTTGCACGATTTTATTTCAATGAAAATATGTCATCTTAATTATCAATCCAATGTAAGGTTTTAATGTTGAATGTACTTCAAGTGACCGTCGCAAACAAATGTAAGCTAGTTCCTAGCCTGTCCGAAATTAAAAAATAGCTAGGAAAGTTTTAATAAAAAATGGGCGGATTTTAACATTAAAATGCTTTCAGATCCTTCTTAAGCAATGGTTTTCCTCCAAGAGAAGTAGATCCTGTTTAAGTGTCCTGATTCATTAGAACTACATCAAATGGAGGCTCCCTGACAAATAAATGTCGCTTTCATCACGAATCACTGACTTGAGGGTCTGATAGCCCAAGTCTGCTTAACCAACGTCATAGTGGAATAAAGAAATTATATGCAAAATAGCATTTCTATCTCAAGAAAAAAAAAATACCAGCCTCCTAGCAATCAATCCGATACTTTATCCTTTGTAACTAAACAAAATATATTCTTGAATGTAAATTCCTGTTCAAAGGAACGTATTCATATCGTATGTAGCACACGGAACTTAAATTCGAAATCCATTGCGCATTTTGCTTTTGCATCTTGTTATATTACTTCAAGCATGCAGGCACTGGCAGATGATGTTAAATGTTTAAGATATTTTTGGAATACCGCATAGACTGATTTCTCAAAACAGATATTACCCTTTGGTTATGCAGTAAAAAGGAAGTAACCGATGTAATGGAGTAACCAAACTCTTGAAATCAATCAGAGATTAGATTAGATGAGAGCTACATCTTAGCCTCAATCAGCGCTTCAGAAAATGTTTCTTTCCCTCTTTCTTCCTTTTCAGTTTCATGTGTTAATTATGAAATGATAGAACTGACTTGAAAAAAGTGTTTTATAAAATGTTGATTGCGTTTAATCTCAATTAAATACTTTATGAGTAACTTTTTATTGTGATTCTCTCAATAAAATGTTTTTAAGCATCAAATTATAACAGACTTTAAAGCCGTTCTATTTTATTAGTTTTACACCTGTTCTGTTTATTATGTACATGAACCTTCCTAATGGAATAGAGTCCCATGACATCGTCGAGTCATTAAAAACTTAAGTCTTGCATTCTATTTCAAATTACTGTCTTTACTGGTAATATAATTCACTTTCTGATTCGTCATGTAAATTGCCATCTAAAAAATTAATGAACAAAATCTATTTCTTTTTAGATTTCCATTAACAAATATATATATATATATGAAACAATATATTCATTAATGAAAATGGTTTCAATTTCATTGCAACTATGAAATATATTAGTAAAAATTACATAATTTTTTTTAATTCAGAAAAAAATTTCACAATAGTGAAATTGATATAATTTACAAGGGTTTTTTTTTTAACATTTTAAAATAAAATGGTACAAATATCAGCTTTGTGCAATAATTCTTTCAGTGGAAATCTCTCTCAGTTTTTAATTAAAGTCTCCAGAAATGGGCATAGAGACACCTCTGAATGTATATCTATGCCGGTTTTTGAAGATTTCGGTTCAACTCTCTGTTATTTGAGCGCACACACATTGTTTTTTATTACTAGTAGAGGTAGAGATGGTGACAGAGAGTCAATAGCCAGTAACGATATTGATATCGTGTAACATTTTCTGGAAATGTGTGTTCTAGTGACAGATAAGCTGCTTTTCCTCTTTGATAATCCTTATTCTTTTATGAGAATACTTTTGGATGAAATACAATCTCATTAATTTTAATATGTTATCGAATCCAGCTTTTATTAATTTTTCCCCCATTTTCATACAGATACAAAATTGGTAAACTGCTCTTATTATTTTATATTATTATCACTCTATTATTCAATAATTTTTATTTTCTGCCAGTAATATAAACAAAGTAAGTGGTCAATAATATGGTAGGATTAAGTCATGCAGCAAGGATTTTTTTAATAATATGATTAATTAAGCTTACATAAAAAAGCAATTGCAACTCGTTTATTAATAAAAGCTAGAGAGGTTTTTAGGAAATTTTTAATTCTTTGTTGTAATTTAATAATTTTATTAATATAATTTAATCTTATTAAATTATAATTACCTTCTTATTTATTTATTATTCATTTATATTTATTTTTTAAAAAATGCAATAAATGTACTAACAATATCCATCTATCCTTCGAATAAAGTATATGGGGTTGAAGAAAACCTTTTCATTTTTCCCCGAGTGAATCATCAGTATTAAAAGTGGGTTCATCGAAAGTATCAAAGTTTCCTCTACCTTCTAAACTTTAAATTGTATCTACAGTTATTTTAGTAAGTTATGTTTTATTAACGTCCCTTTTAAAGCAACACTAGGACTATTTTCAAGCAGACCTCGTAAGTTTGAACTGCAATTAGATCACGAGGACGACACCTGAACTGGTACCCCTATTTCCAAACTTCCACACTACACAAGCGGGAGTACGTTTGGCGCCAACGGATTTAACGTGCTCCATACCTACTTACACGACGGTTCTTCGGCGGAATTACGTCTCGAACCTGAGATCCTCCGGTTCCGGAGCCGACACCTTACCAGAAGGCCACTGCGGCTGTTATTTTAGTAAAGATTTCCTTTAATCTGAATTTTTAATCCGGATCTTTCCTTTAATCTTAGAGTGGAAATTATTCACATAGCTCGAAAAGTTAACAAAAGGTTTAGGATATATGTTAGAGCAGGTGCCGTGTTTTATTAGAAGTTTAGTCTGCGATCATCAGAGTGTTAATTTACAATAGAATTATTTGAACATGAAAATATTTATGAGACAGATGCTATGTGTAAATTTTGACATGCAATATTGTATTTTCAAATTTTGACAACATTTTTGTATCAACAAAAATTATCCAAAGCTTTCCCAAAGGGAATGTTGATTTTAATACGAATAAACTTAGCACATAAATAAGTTGGTTCTCATGGAGAAATGGTTCCTAAAAACCTTAATTATACTTTTAATTAAAAATTAATCCAAATGTTACTATTTTTCTTTAATTAGATCAGAACAAAAGCTATTTTCAGACTAGTAAAAAATTCATAACAAATAAATTAAATAAAAAAAATAAAAAGTTTACATTTGATTTTCATAGATTTCCACCTTTTTTTTTCCCCCATTAGAGTAAATTTTAAAAAAATTTTAAGCGCATTTTTCAAAATATGTTTTACTTATTCAATTATTACATTTATATGCACCTGCAACGCGACGATATTAAATCAATTTTTGACTGAGCCTCGTCGTTGTTATAGAATGAGGATAAATTTTTTTAAAAAAAATTATGATATATGAATAAAGCATAAAACATTATGATGCTTTGATGTTTCAGTCAAAAGGTTAAAATCTTTTTTTTTTGCCCTTTTTTTTGTTATTATATTTGCCTTATTTTTGTGGTTATTATTTAGAGAAAGAATTTATTCACGTTAAATTTACATCAGGAATTATACTTTCTGAAAACAAGTTATGTCTTGAAAATAATTTCAGCATCTGCAGTTGCCACACTTATAGAAATAAGTAAATAAAAAAAAATTTGGAATACTTCCATTTGAAATTTTTTGTTTAAAGTCTTCAAATAAACTTTTTGAGAAGCTTTCCTTTTGCTTATCCTTAAGTAACTATTTTACTTTCTTACTTGCATATACACTTGGTACACACATACAACACATATGTAAACGAAATAAGGTAGAGATCGGGCAAAAGTATTAGAAAAGGAAATTGAGAATGTTTTTTTTCTTTGATATTTATAGTTTATATATTTCATCTTGAAAGCGTATTTATTTAACTATTGATTTATTGGATGAATCATCAGCTTCCTTTCTATTTAAACCAGGAAGAGATGTCTGAAGATTCTCATCAAGATGTCCGAGTTGCCTAAAATCCTCGACATCGAAACGATGCTGTAGTGACGCTTTCTCACTTTTTCATTCATTTCCTACACTGTTTTCTGAACATAATTCAACTTGATGTAGAATTAGCTCATTAAACATTAAAATAATATTTATGGAGTTAAATTCGGGATTAAAAAAACATTCATATTTCACTATCACCTCTCAAGGGAGAAATAATTTCATAATTCCATATATATATATATATATATATATAACACTTTATATATATACTTCATTATATATATAACACACATATATATATAGCACTTCAATTTGATAGCATTCTTAGTTGTCATGTAAAAATCTATGAAATTTTGTGATGAAAAAATTAAAACTTTGGAATTCTATCCCTAACTATAGTTCAACACAGAATTTCGAAGACGAACCCTGCTTCATGGGATGCAAGAATGCAGTTATGGCATCATGCAACAAATGGCAACTAAAGGTAGTAGTAATTGTTTTTATTTTTTAATTTTTTTTCTTAAAGTTATTCTACATTAAAGCATATAATGATGCGAAAATGAAGCTAAAAACTTGCTAGCAAATTAACTGAAGAAATAACGAGTTCATTGATTCTCAGTAGAGCCTTGTATTATGTTGTCTGAGGTCCCACATCAGTTCGAAAAGGCCCGCTTTTCAAAATTTATATAACTAACACCGAACTTACTCCTTTTTAGTTTCCATAATATTAAATTTGGAATGTATTTCTTCAGTCAGAAAAAACGTCATTTGACAAAGTTGAATGAACTTTTCCATCTATAGACTTCAATCCGTTTCAAAGAGACACCTGTTTGTTGCAGGCAGGGATACGTCTGAAACGAGAAAACGAAGGTTATCTATCTTTTGCAAACAATTCGATCATGTAGAATCTTCTCTCTGTAGCTTGTGCGACCCCCTTTCCCATCCCTTCTTGAAGAATCTTCTTGTAACAATTAGATAAAGGTCTTGGCCGGCATAGCGGGTGAATCACGTGTTGCAGAACCACTTGCAACGACCTTGAAGCAAAATTTCGTTACTTTCATAATCGTAATTTGGGCGAAACGCCTTCCTCAGAGCCATCCTGAAAAACGGTCACGGTGTCAAACGAACCATTTCTTTTTCCCGCTCTAACAACTCAACGATTCGCGATTTGGTCTTAGGAAGGTGCGAAGATCTGCAATATTTAACAATTTGAAAGGCTGAATACTCACTACTATTATTAAAGGGCAATGACATTACATACATAATCAGAACAGTAGCAAATGGTATCTATAAATTTGTAAAAGAATTTTTTTAATCAAAATGTTTAAGTTTCAGATTCACTCATTTGCAGATTAAAATCCTGACTTTTCGATAACTCATTATCCACATATTTTTAACTGTCTTATGTAAAGTATTACTTGGAACAAATGAATCCAGGGTTTGTTCTTAAGCTGTTAAATCTGAAAATTCACTGTTTAGTCAAAATATTTTCAGTTCAACTTTAATGAACTGAGTCCGGTGAGTTCTGACATTCATAACTTCTGAGCAGAATTATTTTTTTTTAAGTAAAAACAAAATATTTTTATTCACTTTTTGATCTATGTTATGCTTCCATAACGCAACAATGAATTATGTTGCCATTTACGATTCTGTCGCTTTTCAATTAATTTTGAATAATTCAAATATTATATTTTTGATTCAAAGTAAAATCGTAAAATTTCATTCACAAAATATATCTTTACTGATCTGGGTATAAAATTTATATTTAAATAAGTTATTTTAATTAAATAATTTCAGTTAAAAATTTAAGTTAGATCTATAAAAATACTTTTTTTTGGTATGTTTTATTTACTTTGTTACTTATACTTAATTGTCCTTATTTTTTCTGTATTGGTAAATGTATTCGTTTACGAATAAAAAAATATTGCACAAAATATAGTTAAGAAAATAATAAAAAGAAAATGGTGTGCTATATTATTGAAAGTAGTTTTTGGAATATTATCGAAATACGAATATTTCATTATAAGAAAGTTGATAAAAAAAAGAAATTTCAAATAAAATAATACCGGAATTTCATGTAGGAAAGTTACATTTATGAAAACTGTCTGATCTAAAAAGAGGAAATTTTATAAAGCAGCCAAATGTATTTCAGTTTTTCAATTATGCCACATCAGACTTAGAAATGGTTAGGAAAAGATGATTCTAAGAGGGTTTATAAAACTAGCCCCGTGTTATAAGTCTCTTCTAATTATTTCATCTTCCCCCCCCCCCCTTTTCTTTTTTTGTCCTAGAAACTACCGGAAATTATCTTCCCGACGCTTTTTCGGATTGCCCCTAATAAATGTGCTTAAGTTTTATAAATCGCATGTCAATAGGGAATAATAATTGCGAAAGAATCAATTAATGTATGATATTTGGGAACGGGGCGATAAATATGCAAGAATTAAAAAAGCAAATATGTGTTTTGGACTTTTGTTTCACGATGGATTGAAAACAAAATGAACACGAAATCTCAATTGTAATAAAAAAAAAAATCGTTCCCAAATTCAGAAAATTCATAAAAATCTCCACATTAAGTCATTAAAAATCTGCACTTTAGATTCTAAATTTGTGAAAAAAAAATTTTTATTTTGTTCCATTTTTGAAATATCTGGTTTACATGTATGAAAAAGTACAGACTCATAAACAGTCAAACCCTTGATGGATTTGGCATCAAATTTGACATATCTACATTTTAGATGAATTCTAAATTTCATCCATCTATTTCCCTGTTTTTAAGTGACAGCTATTGCTAATTTATAGCTACATAGTGATAGTTATTGTGAACTTATATTCGAACAGCCGGACTGACAGACTTTCTCTCAATAAATTTCATTCAAAATTTGATAGAAATCTGTAAGTTTGGTATAATGACCATACAAAAAATGTTATCTGTCTAGCTCAAAGCGTTTTCGTGTTCACATAGAGGGAGACATCATTTCAAGAATGCGTTTTTCCTGTTCAGGGCGATCTGACCCCTGAATATCTGTCGAAATCTCTCGATGAATTTATGAAGAAAGTAAGAGGAATAATTTGATTCAATGAATGAATAACTTTCGGAAACATTGCCAGAATTTTAGTAGCACTTAAGATTTTTGAATAATACCGCAAAAACAGAAAATGAAAATTCTATCGAATAAGCCTTCTGAGTAAATTGTGACCGAAGAATGTTCATTAGAAGAATGTTCTTAATATACAAAAAAAAAAAAAAAAAAAAAAAAAAAAGCACAATTTATAATTTGCTAGTTTCTCTCCCCCCCCCTCCCCTTCTTTTTTTTTTCTGTAATATCTGAAAGTAATTATTAATTCTTTAGTTTGATTTTTTTTTGTCTCCCAAGATTAACTTTTATCTGGTAACTTTTATCTAAAAGACTAGGTATACAAATTTAAATTAAATTTCAATTTCTTCCACAGAAGAAAAGATATTTCAATCACTTCACAGAATTTCTTGTACTTCTGTATCTTGATAGAAATACGAGGGACACACATTAAGAACAGATTCAATCCCTTTCACTGTAACCAAGCTTTTTAGTGAAATATTAGCTTACTATAATGTTTTCCGTAAAATCAATTCATGTTCATGAGATATTCATCAAATGCTCAGCGACAATGACACTTCCCAATCTTTTCGCGCATCGTTTAAAAAGGAAACAATGTGATGTCGCAGTACTAAATGCTACTATGTGACTGCAGCTCTAGTGGGTGAATTTCATGCATTAAAAGGTTTTTGAATCTTATTTTTCGGCTTCATGAACCACACCAAAATTTGTCGCCGTCTGTTTCATTGTCTGTATTCAAAATGTTCGTAGGTGGCTGTTGAAGAGAAAGAAAATAAGGAAAAATAAAAAAAATAAAAAATAAAAATAATAAAAGACGATTTCCGGACTAGCAGATACAGAGTTGATTTACATCCGTCTAGCGTTTTAGAAAGCTGCCGTTTTCAAATTCCTAAATTTTTACAAGAATTACTGTAATCAGTCATTTCTTGCACTCTTTTCATTCTAATTTAAAAATATCCATCGCCTGATTTACACGATCCGCTTGTGCCGCCACACATACATTATAATACGAAACTTTCAATGACGTCTGCCCATCAGGAAAGCCATTATCTGTACACATTAGTAATGAGCATTCTTTCCATAAAGTCAATGTTCATGTTGTTAAATTCATTGAAATTGATAATATTAGAGCTAACGAATAAATTTCATTTCAGGAATAAATTTTTAAATGTTAACACTGCAGGCGAGCTTATTAGATTTCTTTGAAAGGCATTTCAGCGATATCTTTGTCTTCTATCCATATTGTCTGAACAAAATTGGTTACTGAAGAGGCTGTAACGCAGTTGAATGCAAAATAGAAGAGGAACTATTTGAGATAATGTGAAATGGTAACGCAGCGAGTCTGTATCACGATTATTTACGTTCGGAGAGACATTTCTCAGACAGATAAGGAGCATATAATTTAGGATAAATTCTAAAGTTTACCAATAAAATTCTGAGTAAACAAACGACGGATATGTAAAAGAATATTGTCGTTTTTTAACACTCATCGCAACTATAAATAATTTATGTAAAAGAATTTTTTGTGGCGTTTGTCCTGAAGCTGGAAACACTGGATTTAGGTAGATTTCTATTTTGCCGTTCTATATGCAGCAAATATATACTACCGCCTTTTCCAATTCACGTATTTGCTGCTGATGTAAAGTTCAGTTTATGATCATATAATTAATTTTTAGATTTAATTAACACTTTTAAACAAAAGAAGAGATAAAGATATAAATCAGAGTAATATGCATAATAGAATAATTTACTGATTTCTTTTGTTTTGTTGTTTTTCCGGGAGGAAGGCAATTCCTTTTGTCTTTTTTTTTAAATTCAAAATGCCTATTATTTAGACGAAATTTTATTTTTAATTTTATGGAAATTTATGAAAGAAATTTTATTATATAATAAAATAAAGAAAATTTTAAAAAAGAGGGCAAACCGTGAGATGGCAGTTAACACCAATGCAATATTAACAAATGTTTTATTTAACCTAGTTACTTTACAATGATTCAAATTGAATCGATTTTTACCATATAAGTCAAAAGTAAATTGTAAATAAGAAAACAATGTTGTAAATTGAAAGATAATATTCATTAAGCATGGTTCAATTAGGCTTAGGCTACTGTACCATGGTTCGAACATTTGATTTTGCGAAACTTTCTGTGAAATAATAGAAAAAAAATAATAAAAAGGATTATGTTCGGATTTTGTTTTTATATAAATAATATTAAGTTTTTGAAATGTTTAAATAAGCTCTAGCTAAAATTTAAATGTCACGTTTGTAAATTAAATTTATCTTTACATTGACTCCTATTACTTTTGTGTATAGTTTTTTCAATCTCTTTTATCAATTTTTAAAAGAATATATTAAGCAGATTTTCCAAAAATAAAATTTAAATTTAACCTGCCGGAGCAAGCTATGTTTGGAAAAGAAAATTAGATTTCAACATTGCGCTGCCATCACACTGACGAAAAGATTAACATTATAGATTCACTATAAATTTTTAGTATGTTTGTGCATGTGTAAATATAAAAATGATATTTCCTAGAAAAATTAATGTAAGAAAAAGGTTTATGTGATTTTTAAGACATCGTTACTATTAATTCAATAATACACCTTTCCTTTGTGTCCTCTGTGATCGTAAATATCAATAATGTAAATAAATAATTTTATAGTTCTTCGATGCACAAAGTACCATAAACTTTGCACAATATGGTACTTTGTACAAAGTACCATATTGTACAAACAATAAATAAAATAAATAAATAAATTCTTCTTTTTTCTTTAAAATTTTGAAACATTAGATACTTATTGTACTACTTATTTGGAAATTTTATCGTTCCCTCATTGCATTCAAAATCTTTCTTTGTTAGGAATTGTTTGTTTATTTATGCAACTAATTTTTAAATTAGTTTGTTAAATTAGTAATTATAACTATCATTGCTTTAATTATTAAAATTATTCACTAATTATTATTTAATTGTTGACTAAACTGATAAATATTAGAAAGTATATATTTGCAACCATTTATAGTTTAAAAGTTTCCATTTTTCTCTTTGAATTCATTACTAAGCAGTTTTTCTTTATTTGAATTTTTGTAGAAATATTTGTGTGTGTGTGGTCTCAACAGCATAAAAAATTCTGTAGTGTTAAAAATTACTTGAAAACAGTTTTAAAGATATCTTAATTTTCGGATATGCAAGCTACAAATCGACGCTATTCTTAAGGAACTTGCCATTCTCAAATGACAACCACGGTGAAATGAGGAATCTTCAAACAGAAGACCTTATTCCTATTACTCATCAATAGCTACGGGTTTAAGAAAGAGAAATTCAGAGATAACTCAGATAATCGCTGTTTGTTCTGTTAACATCCAGGAGGGGCAGATGGCTGTGTTGGAATTCGAGATAGGAGACCTTTTACTGAAATTTGCACACATCTGGAGTACGTGTTGCAATGCTGACAATACTTTGGGGGCTTTTAAGAAAGTAAAAAGAAGGGATTTGGGATACTTTATCAGTGAATATTTCGGCAATTGTATCCTTATTATACACTGTTAGAATCAAAACAATTATTCGAAAATTTGTGTAAGTGAAAATAATTAAGTAGACAGCGCGCGGGAGAGCGCACCATTCGAGAGTTTTGGAATTTAAATTATATTCTCTAGTTCATCAGATATCAAGGTAATTTCTATTGTTTTAGAAGCACACTTTTTGGGATGTCTACAGTTTAAACCAGAGGTGATGTCTACAGTTTAAACCAGAGGTCTATGATAAAAGTTTGATTACAATAGCTTATGACAACCGTAAGTTATGCTGCGTGCAGTTATAGCCCGTTAAATATTTCAGAAAATACCGTTGATGTATTTAAAAATAACATACCCATTTGAAAAGATTTTAGTTTTAAACACTTATGAGGTGTATTCTGAGTTATAAAAATCTATATTTAAAAAGGGTTTAATTTCAAGAACGTTATTCACCTTTATAATCGGGCCGCGGTGGCCTGGAGGTAAGGCCTCGACCTCAGAACGGAGCGTTTCAGGTTCGAGTTTCAAAAAGTTCAGGTTTCCATTCCACCGAAAAACCATCGTGTAAGCAGGTATGGTGCTGAAGCTTGGAGACAGGGTGCTAGCTTAGATGTCGTCCCGCGGTTCAAAATGATGAGGTCCATCCTAAAATAGCCCTAGTGTTGCTTTAAAACGGGACGTTAAAAAAAATTAACACTTTTATAATCCCAAAATACGCAGACATTTAAAATATATATATATTTTCTTAATAGGAATTCTGTCCGCCTGATTTTCCATTAATTGATAACTTGAATTATCATAGAACACATAAATGCTTATTATTATGAACTATTTCCATTCTTTTTCCTACAGCAGTTTTTGTTTTTAGGGAGTTGTTTTACTACTCAGAGGCTTAGTAAAATAGGGTATGAAAGACCTGGCATAGTGAAAATAAAACTTCAGTGCTTTTATATCGCATTTAAAAATCAAATGTGATAAAAAGGACAAAAAAGAAATCAAACTGTGTCCTGAGCATCATTCCCTCCCACTGGCTACAAAACTGACATTGTTATTAATATGTACAGGTGGAAATACCATCGTATCTATTTGCATTTAGAGAAGAGTAGTAAACGAAATTGTCATTGAGGAATTTTACCTCGACACATGCGGTTTTCTACGTAAAAAAGAGAGGAAAGAGAAAACAGTTTATTAAATATATTGAGAAAATGAAATCATTTTTGAAATAGTACACTAACTAATACTACAATAAATGGTAAATGTCTGGATAGGGGAGGGTATTTTTCGAAATTCTCAGGAAAGCTTTAAAAATTAAAGTCAAATTAATTTCACTTATTATTATCGTATTGAAAAATTTATAATTTAGGTTGTTTTCTGAAGGAAAGATGGGTGCACTTACTAAAAAATTCTGAAATAAATTTTGGATACTATTTGAAGAAATTTTAGCTCTCGTTTTTGCGCACGGAATTCGATTAAAAGAAAGAATGAATGAAATCTAAAAATTATAAGGAAAAAAAATGATCCTAAAGCATACTTCATTATACATTTAAGAATAAGCATCGAACAGCTGAATTACAATTTTACGACGCATAGTAAATTTTCCAATGTCGATTTCGAACCGATTCCTCTACATTGGAAGGGAGATGGGGACATAAAGGGAAGGACTTTAGAACAAGTTGAGGGAAACGTTTTCGAGGGCACACACCACGGCGTGGAAAGACTTCCCCATTGTATTAAAAAGCGCAGCTGAGGACTTTTCAGGAATCACCTACCCCTCTGTGGTGCACCCCCTCCCTTCTTCCAGAAACACATGCCTTTACACGTACAACGTTCATCCTTCTCCAAATTGAAGAGTCACCCTTCGTATTTCACGTGCATTCAAACGACACGTGGCAAGCAGACGACCACCCATCCCCATAAAAAATAACCCCCTCATTTGATAAAATGCCTTATGGCAGTAACAAAAAATTGGTGTGTTGCAAGTACACTGACAATGTCCTTCCTTTACATTGTTCTATCAGCATGCTTTTGCATGAAAGGATACCTTTTTAGAGTGGAGTTAGAATATATCCTTCCCAAATCGCTTCGAACTTGGGAGATTTCAAAGCATTCAGAATACATGTAAACTGGTAATGCTTAGCCTTTAACAGAGTGTAAATTTTGTTTATGTTTAGCTTTTAGGTATCATTTTTGAGAGGAATAATTTAGTTTTTTTTAAATTATTATTATTGAAATTAAGATTTTTACACAAGTTAAAACTTTACTTAGATTAAAAGCCAATTTTTTCTTTTCTGAAAAAAAAAATCATTATGCAAAAATTTTACAATTTGTTCTGAAACTAATAAAATAATGAAATATGATAAATATGCATATTTGTTTATTAAAATGAAAGAATAATTTTTTTAAAGTAAGATTTGTAATAATACTGTGAAAAACAAAAGTAAGAGAAATCTAAATTATTCTGATGCTGTTCTAAATTCAACAAAAATTATATACACAAAATTAAAGTTTTTAAAAAATAAACATAGATATCTAATATCAGTAACCATTTGTACATTAAACAAATTGTAAGGAAATTTTATAGATTACAATGCTTTAAACTCAATTACACTTTCTTGCAGAATATTTATTTACCTATAATAGTGCAAAAAAATTCCTACTTCAGTCTTTAATTTCAAATGTATTGACAGTAAACATTTCAGCTTTATAATATTTTAAGTTATTGAAAATGCATTAATACATATTAAATTGTAAAACAAATTTCTTTGAAATCATACCTCAGACAATGTTTTTCAAAATCAACAATGCATTGCTTGTTTGAAAATTGCAGAAATGATTATTTATTCTAAATTTCAAACATGTTTCATTCATAACTTAAACAGTTTTGGCTTTCTTAAAAATATATTTGTAGTATTTCTTTATCTTCATTGGAATTCTGAAGTTTATAATAAAGTTAGAATATAAAAAGGGAGGCCTATAACATTTAATTGTTATAAATAGAAAAGAGAATATTCAATATATGAACATAACAATTTAAAAGTTCATTTTATTCAAATTTAAAAAGACATATTTGATAATGAAATATTTAAATAAAAATAGCTATATTATAAATATACTATAAATTACAATAATTGTACTAACAATTTTGAAATAATATTGTCAATTTGAAATTAACATTAAATGTTTAATAGTGGATAACAGTTGAAAATTTTAAATTTGTACTATACAAAATTATAGCATAAAATTTATCTGAAATTCATTCTAATGAAGTAAAATCTATAGTACTTTGGTCCTTAAGGCAAAAGTGCATCTTAATTCCAAAGAATGTTACTGAAAATTCAAACTGTTGATACTATTATTTGCTGACACATTTCAGTTACAATTAATGACCTATATTTCAATAAAAATTCATATATAGGAGAAAGGTGTTAAAATTACAGTAAATTCCTTTTTTCAATTAAAATTACTTTAAATTCACAAAAATCTTGAAAATAAGTTATAATGATTATAATAATATGAAATAATAATAATATGTTTAAATAATAATAATAATAATATGTTTAATATGAAAATTAAAAAAATATAAGCTTATATATGATACAGTACAAAATTATCCCCTAAAAATGTTTCTAAAAAATAACTAAAAAGCAAATGACAAATTCTATATATCTAAATAAATTTTATTAAAGAATATGAGAACATTCTCTACAAATATTTGAATTAAAAACAAACATCATCAAATTTACTGTTCATCAATTTTACATCAAATTTCATTCTTTCATATTTATGGATTTAACATTTTGTTCAACTTTTTATTAAATTTTCTTTTTTTAATATTCATAAACTGTCAATGATGCTGAATATAAGTTTTATGCTATATTTCATACAAAATTAATTTCCATAACATATAATGTAATTATATAGATTATTAAATGGAAAAGTAAATATATGAACCATTAAATAGAAAACTAAAACAGTGCTAACCTTAAAATCTTTTTATTTTTAAACAGAAATACATTGCTTTGTCATTATTTTAAGGAATTTTTAAATAAAAACTTACTTTTAATTCACTGCACAATATTTTTGTCTAAAACTTATTTCTAATCTCATAAAATTTACTACATTGTATGAACATTTCCTAGTTTTTAAATTATTTTCCCAATCCTCAGTTGAAATATATATTGAAACTAAATATAGATTTTTAAAAAAATAATTAATGTGCTAAATTTAAAATGAAAACTGTGTTCATTTACTTAACTACAGAAAAGAAGACACTGAAGTTATTGAAATACTAATAAAACTATAGGAGTGATTTTTTTCCTCCTTAAATTACATGTAGCTTAAACATAAACATGTATACTCAAGATTTCTTCACAGTAAACTTTTTTTTTTTTGTCAAATGATCTCATTGAAACAAAGAAATTAATATCAAATAGTGTGACACTGGTTTGTAATTCCTTTTTACATCTGTTCCTATTTTTTTTAAATTAAAAATATTATTTTCTTTCAATTGAAGTTGGAAATTAGTTACATAGTTTAAATTGTTATATTGTGTGAAATTAATTTCAAATGTTTAGACAATTTCTTTTAAATTATTTCAAAGTGAAAGCGTATTTTATTTCTGAGAGCAGACAAATTGAAATCATGTTTAGAAAATAGAACATCGAAACAGTTACATCGGAAAGATGATATAACCTATTCTTATCGTTATGTTTTTTAAACGTTCAGTTAATAACGGTTACAAAAATCATCCCAAATCCTTTTTTAATAATACAAATTAAAAATATTAAGCTTGTTAAAAATTTTTACTATTTAAAAGATTTTAGTCTCTGAAATAAATGAATTGCTCTTAATTAACCATAACAGTCATTTTAATTCAAAACGATATTTATTTATTTTGAGAATGAACTGAAAAGGCGCCTGACGTCATAAAATCTAGAGAAATTCTTTCCGCAGTAGAAAGTAATGCTATATTTGAATTTTTATCGCTTACCAAATACGCCAAAAGTTTGACATCACTTTATAACAAGAGTAAGTTCTGGCGACATTGTAACTGTTTGGCAGTCAATAAACTTTGTTGACGTTGATAACCCTAAGAGAGAACACGTACTGCGCAGGCTCTAAGTTTATGCGCCTGGACGATTTGGCGCGTTGCCTGTTCCTCAGCTGGAAAACGACTTCAGCGGTTCGAACGACGAGATTCCGGTAAGTGCATCCATATTGCTTTTTCGATGTGTCATATTTTCTAAAATAATTTAAAAATAGTTGTCATTTTATTTTGACATCAAATTTTATCTGATCAATGCAGAATCGCTTGAAAATTGATTTAATACAAAAATTGTTAGTAAATACTCTATAATATTTTAGAAAAACTGAGATAACATTACACGTTGTAGCACCTTAATGAGTTTGATCGGCAATATCAACACTTCTGAATTTTAAATTTTAATTTTAAAACATTTATTTTAAGTTGTGTAACACCTTTTCGCCTGTAAATATTCGTAGAAAAAATATTGGACATATTTAAGTGCATTAATATTTTTTTCAGTACATTCTCCGCGTAACTTAGTAGCATTGAATTAATATTTTCC
Source organism: Argiope aurantia (assembly GCA_026543865.1). NCBI lineage: Eukaryota > Metazoa > Arthropoda > Arachnida > Araneae > Araneidae > Argiope > Argiope aurantia. The sequence continues at coordinate 74,154 of JAPMOR010117437.1, forward strand.
TTTTTTTTCCAATAGAAATTTATAACGAAATAAGCTGCTAGCCTTCGAAGACAATTCAAATCATTATTAAGGATGTCCATCAAGAGGTATTAGAATTTTATTTAATTTTTATGATTTTTTTCCCCTTTACCATGTAGCCATTGCTATAGTGTGTTTTATATTTAAATTATTTTGCAGCGCAAAATACGAAAGATCTTGTCGGCAACCAGCTATTTTGTCTCGTAAACGAAAAGCAGACAAGGAAATAACAGTAAGTTTATTTAAAATAATTTTTTGTTATAAATTATCGTCACATCCTGTCTACATCAAGCATGCAATTGAGTATAGTGTTTACAGTGTAATTTGTTTATTTTTCTTGACTAATTTTACTATATTAACTGTTTTTCTGAAAAATTATCAATTATTCATAACATATTTTAAATATCTTATCAATGGAAAAGGGTACCTTATCGGAATTTGGTATCTGTTTGGGCGGCAAGTTGTTCCCGCCAATATGCCGCACACCGGTATTCCAATAGGACCCGGGCTACGTGTGAACATTCTTTTGGCGCGCTCTAAAATTCCTGAACTTAATTTTTTTTCAAATCTTTATTAAAATTTATATCGTTTTAGAAATATGATGATTAGCGTGATAATTTATTATTAAGTAAATAATAAATCTCATAAAATTCTTAAAAATTTTAAGTAAAAAAAAAAAAATTAATATTTTCAGATTTATTTTTAAAAAATCCATGCAAAATTTCAAATAAAGATTATACATTTTTTTTATCTCTTAAATATGTAATATTATATTAAAAGAGTAAATAAAATTTAAAAAAATAATTTGATATGCAAATTGTTTTCAAATTAATTTGTTCTTTTGATGTGTTAGTCCAAGTGTATAATTGCATGCTTTGTTTTATTTTTAAGTTCAGCTTTTAATATTTTGTAAAATTTTTTTATCTTTTATAGTGTAGCAAAGATGAACTAAAATCTAATATGTATTTGGTTATTTAAATAATACCAAGGGTTAAGAGAGTAAATAGTCATTGAATAATTGTTATTAGGAAATAGCATTTTCAAAATCGACTAAAATATTTCATAATTCTTTTTCTATGGTATATAATCTTTAATTTATAATTGTGATAATGATATTTTAAAGTTTTATATAATACAACAAAGAAAATTATTTTAGCATAAAAGTAATTTCCTTCTCTTTCCCCTTTCCAAAATAAGTATATTTAATTGAAAAATAAAAGAAAAGATGCTTTATGCTTAGTTAAATTTTCAGTTCTTAGTAGCTTTCACTGCTTTTATTTAATCAAATATTTTAATCATTTTAAAACTTATGAATGATTTTGATAAGGGTTAAGAGATGTAAAACATTTAAAATTATTCAGTATTAAAAATAAGTTGTAAAATATTGTTCTCATTTAATTAGTTATAAAATTATATTATTTAATCCAATTATTTATTTTACATGTATTTGGATAATTAATGTTGTTGATTAGACGACATGACAAATTGTTCTGTATAACTAATTAGAAATTTCTTCATTTCAGCAAGTTTAATTAATTTAATGTTTTTAAAATACTATCAAGTTGTTAGTTTTAATTTTTCTATAGTAATTAAAAGATTACCTTTCCTCTGTTTGGTACTAGGGAATAAATTTTTAACGTGTGTAAAAAAGTGATGTATTTGTCTCGAGAAATACTGTAAACAGCCCAAAGAAAGTTTTTAATTATATTTTTTTATGCTAACTTCTTAAGATATTAATTTGATGAACATTGATGGGTTAAACTTTTAATTTCCATAGATAAACTGTTGAAGAATATAAAAATTCATCTTAAATGATTATGTGTCTTTATTAAATTACCTGAAAATTCTTTTATCTCTTAAATTTGTTTTGTTGCAACTGAAATTAAGAAATGCAAAATTGAAATTGACCATTACTGATAAGTTGCAAAATGCTGGAATATTGAGAATCAAATGCCTTGGTATATATTGAAAATATGTATTTCATTGGAAAGAGAACTAAATTAAACATTTCCAAAGTTCTAGTATTTAAGGGCTGAACATATATACTTCATCTTCTTAATCTTGAAGTTGTCATTACATGTGTTTTGAGTTGAATTTGATTTTTAAAAAAATGGTAAACTACATAAACTTTTTTTAAATGGTAAACTACAGAAAGAAATCTGCAGACAGAAGTATGTTAAATCTCTCCTCTATAAAATATGTATAGGGAGGAGTTGGAAGGAATGGGACAGCTGCAATTATGTCTATATAAAAGAACAGAATATATTTTTTTCTCCATTAGAAAGAGCAGCTATAGCCTTTTACTTTATCCTAATTATTACACCTTCTATAATAATATTTATGTTTAAAACAGAAAATATGATTTTTATGTCTTAAAAGTAAATACAAATTCTTATTTTTTCAATCTTTTTATTTGTAAAATAAAAATATTATAAATGTATAATAAACTCAAAAATATGGCATTTATAAACTAATAATGATATTAAGTTTAAATGTAGTATGCATTTTTAAAGAAAATTTTGCTGTGGGAGGAATGGAGCATGCTCAATTGCTTTTCAGTACATTTTCTAAATAAGCTAAGGATTAAATTTTTAATTTTTTAAAATTATTGTTTAATAAAGTTAAGGTGTTGCATTGCAACATTAAATTGATGATTTTAAATTATATAAAAAATTGTACAACAATAAAGGCTGGACTTCCTTTCATTAACCAAAGCAAAAGGCATAAAAGAAAATTCCACTCTTTTTCAAAAATTTATTTAAAAGCATCAGTGTCTTTAAGCATGTTTTATTATTCTTTATTTTTTTAATAATGGTATCATATCTTAAGTAAAAGACAAAGTTGCACGATTCTGAAGAGAAACCAGATGAATACATACTATAGAACATTTGGTGTCATTTCACATTTTTTTAAAAAAACATTGTACCTAAAATCAAGTTTACCACTTAATTACAGTTAAGGAAATTTCTACTGTAAATATAATGAAGTAATATGCAATTTAATAAATAATAGTTAATGAAAAATTGAGCTAGTTATGAAAGTTATTTATTAAAACTTTTGTCACTTTAAATTAAAAAGAATTCTTAATTTTATCCTTTTTTAAATATAAAAATGCTGTGAATCAGGAAGAAAAAGCACCCAGAATGAGAAAAACTATATTAGATAATAACATATTGAAATCAATGGAAATGATTGTAAAAGAAAATTAAAATTTTCAATATATGGCAGCAGCAATAAAGATTTCAAAATCAGCTCTTGTTTGGCACATCCAAAACCATAATCATTGAATGAAAAGGATATTAAAATACATTATTTATTAATTTTCTCAAACCTTGCCCTGTTCTTCCTTCATATAAGAGAGGTGCGAGACAAAAATGTTACAATTTTTAATTATGCTCTAATAGAAGATAGTTGTTTGTGTGTTTTTTAATAACTCATTAAACATTATTCGAGTTTTATGAACTGCTCTCTTGGTAAGTGAAGTAAAAAAAAAAAAAAAAAGAATATGAAGTCTGTTCTAATCCTCCTATCTCTTTTCCCTACAGGAAAATTTTCCATAATTTGTCCTGCAGTTTTATTGAAAACAATGGATCCTATAACTACATTCTATTATATTTTATAATATGAAATTAGCATTCCAGCGACTATTTTATCTACTATTCCAGTGACTATTTTAGTCGCTGGAATAATAGAGAAAAATCCTCTACTGTAGAGATATGGAAATATTTAAAATATATTGCTTTAGAAAAAAAATAGGTAGTTTTGAGTGAAAAATAATTTTTCAGATACATTAATTTTTTTTATAGTTAGTCTAATATTTTTATGAAATGAATATTCTGACTTGTTAATTGAGCTTCTTTTCTTTTCTTTCTTATTTATTTCCAAAATATATTTATAGCAGTTTTATCTTTTTTGAGATTAGCTCTTAAAAATTTTATAATTTTGAGCTTTATTGCTTTATCTCATTAGATGGTTTTATTTAAATAAAAAAATAGAATTTTTTTTTACCAAAAATATTTAAGTTTTTAAAATGTATTTTAAATATTTTTCAGTTGTATATAAAAAAGAGAGATGATTTAAGTCCATTAAGAGATATTTTCAGTGTCAACTAAAAAAATGCTAAATAGCATGTAGTCGATGTTTTTTTTTTTTTTTTTTTAACTCTTTAATATGGCTATAAGAAAAAATTTTAATTGCATTGCAATCGCTTGAATTTCGATTTTTTTTTTAGTACATTCATTTGTCAAGCTAAAAAATTATAAAATTTTAAATATTTATTACAATTTTTCAAAACATTCAAACTAGATATTGAAAAGGTATTTTTCTGATATGTAATTACATTTTCAGGATGTTATTACATTTTAATTTTAACTTTATTGATTATAAAAACATTCAAAGATTAAATTAAGTTCTTTAATTATATTAATGCTTGTGCAATATTGGCTAAGGAAGAAATTTAAAAAAAAAATATTTCTATAGAACCAAAAAGAAAAAGTTATTCATATTTACAGCTTATGGTAGGATTAATAATGTGAAGGCAAATTGTCAAACTGATTTAAGATTAATAAGATAAAGGACTTGTTAAACATTCCACAATAGATTTTTAAAAAAAAAAATGATTCAGTTTTTATTTATATCATGGTTTGGAATCTTATAATAAATATTTTAATTTGGTTTAACAAAAAATATTTTTTTTAATCCTTCAACATTATATTTATAATGATTAAAGAATATTATTTGTCACATACATTACTAAAATATGAAACTAATATTAATTTACTAAGTTTCATTTGAAGAATGATAATTTTACATTTAAAACATTTTTTAATGTAACTAAATATGATTCAGAACAGTTTTAAGTTATAAAAAAATATTCATATTACTTCATTAATTGTTTGTGTGTTATGCAATTTTTCTAAGGTATGTAATTCACTTTTAAATATGTGATCTAAATAACATCATTTATGCATTTTGTCATGAACATTTCAAAGTTCATTTTGATTCTGGAAAGTAAAATTATTGCTTATATATTTAGAGAGAATCTTCTACTCTTTAAATCATATAATGAACTATACATTAAAAAAATCTATTTCGTAGATTTGTGCAGCAGATTACTGATAACATTTGATTATAAATTACTATCATTTTTAGAGTAAAGGAATAAATTCTGTTTATTTATGATTTAGATTGTCCCATGAAATACATATTTGCTGCTTTTATATCTGGCAAATAATCTATAGCTATATCTCTTGAAAAATATTTTCTGTGCATTAAATCTACTTCTATGGGACAAATATTCCTGTATTTGAAGTGGCATGGAGGGTTAAAGCTAGAGTACTAACTTGTTTTTCCGTGCTATCTAATATCTCCTTTAAGTTATGGATCTGTTATTCGGGCAATCTTCATAACATTTTACTAGAACCAAAAGTGTGGATGGAATTATTAGAATGCAAAATTTAATTTAAGAGTAAATTTTGCTTATTGTACACTTCATAAATAATATTTTTTTAAGTAAGTTTTTACCTTTAAAAGAAACTTATAAAGTCATATACCATTGCCATTTTTGTAATATTGGAGTGTGTAGTTTCCCATTATTTTTAATTGAAGGCTCAAGAAATTTTTTTATTTTAATGAATACCTTAAAATAAATTCATATTTCTTAAAGATTATAAATTGCAATATATACTTAATGATATTCACTGTTTGAATGTTGAATTTAGTTGGAATCGGGTGACACATAAAGTGAGAAAAGTTTTTGCTTGGTTTTTAAATAGCTATCTAAAAGATATTGATAAACAATATATTGTTGGTTAGTAAGATTAGGCTATTTAAATATTTTCCAGAGAAAATTATTAATTTGAGAAGGATGAAATAATAAATGGGTTTTGAATATATATTCTCGTTCATCTAATGATTTAATGCAATTGAATGACTTGTCCTTATATGTATAGTATCCTTTGTTATGTCATCTGGCATATTCATGCATTTAATACAATTAAACACGTAACAAAGTAGAAAGTGAACATCATCTAATTTAATGAAAGACACTTCATTTTTGTTGACTATTGCTTATTCAAAACTATAAATTTAAATGTAGAATTCATGCAAGTTTTAAATTTATGCATTTAAGTGCAGTCTTGCACGTTTATTAAATTTTTTTTTCAACTTAAATCTTTATTTTTAGCATTTACACTCTAATTTCTGCTTATTAACATATCTTGAATTGATGTTTTTTTTTTTTTTTTCTTGTAATGTTGGTTACATATATTTTATTTTCGGTTAATAAAATTTGAATTTTTATTGTACAGATCTGTCCTTCTCCTGAATATTCATCATCGTCTTCAATTGGAATGACTCCAAGCAGCAGTGATGATGCTCCATCCTCAGATATAGATATTTCTGGCGATGAAAACAAAAGTCCTGAACAGAAGTTCTTTTCCTCTTCCTTAAACAGCTTCCGAGGAGTTGCTCAAATGATTGGCTCCTCCTCATTTTCATCTAAGAGGATTTCTCCTTTGCCAGAATTAGACTGGGCTGAGCAGAAAGATCTCTGGCATTCGATGGTTGTGAAAGACATGGTTTACTGCAGAGATCCTAAAATGTTATATAGGCACCCAGATCTTGCACCTTTAATGCGAGCGATCTTGTTTGATTGGTTAATGGAGGTAAATACATTTCTAAATTAATTAAAACATAAATACTTATTTATTTTTTATTCTTCTAAGTAGAAAAAAATCACTTGGGTATCTTTTAAGATGGAAATTTTATTGGAAAATGCAACAGTTCTTATCCCTTTTGAAGTCGTTGATGTCCCTTATTTTACCATTTATATGTTTACATTTGATTTTAGCTTTTTGTTTGGTGCCGCATGATCAGTTTTCTTTCTCTTACAATAAAAACAAAATCAAGTTATTCAAATATATATATATATAATATGAGTTTCTCATAAATTTCAAATCTATGAGAGTGTCATAGTGAATTACTAATATAGCCCATGAGGAAAAGTTTAATGTTAACAAATTTGTTTTGGAAGTAATTTGTTTAGTCATTTTATCAAACATTACAAAATTTGGGTCCCTCCGTTTTTTTATTTAAAAAAATTATATTTTTTCCCTATAATTTTGCCTTGAACTATTGTTTATTCTTTAGTGCAGAAGTTCTCTATGCTTTTTTGTGCATGCTTCAAAATTGGGGAGAGTAAAAGCCAATGGAAGTGGTCTCAAGGCCACAAATGTCTTGTGCAGCATTGGCAAACAATAGTTACTAAATGCTGGACTTTCCCGCAAATCTAACATTTTTACTCAATCTATTATGCAAATATGTATTTTAAACAGCTATTTGCCAACTGATTAAAACCAAAATTTCACACAGAACTACAGTTATAGTAACAAAATCACATACCAAATTTCATTTATTTAAATTATTGCATTTACATGCATGCAAAAGAACAAGCCGACAGACTAAACATTTATACCAAATGTATCAAATTTCATTCATTTAGCACAAAATGTTTTGAATTATCGTGTTCATAGACAGACATGATGCCAAAAATGTGCTTTTTTCGAATTCAAGGAAATCTGAAATATAGAGATTTATTAAAATTTCCAAGTTTGAAAAGTTGCATATAATTGCAAAATTAAACTAGCCATTTAAACAATAAATGCAGAGGTTTTGAATTAAAATAAAGTGGCAGTTTTAGAATGACAAACAAAGAAAGGAACTGAAAAAATGCATCTAATGAATAAAAGTTAAAAACTTCCGAACTGTGCTCATTTTATTCTTTGCTCATCACCTTTATATAAGATAAAATCATCTGTGACAGTCTTGGTATTTTGTCCCACTCAGTGCAGAATATGTGTCTCTATCTATAATTGGAGAAGCACGAGTTGTTCTTACGATTTATTATATTTGCGTATTTACAATACTTGCATATTTCTAGGTTTGTGAAGTTTATAAGATGCATAGAGAAACATTTTACCTGGCTGTTGATTATGTGGATCGATTTTTGACTTCAAAGCCTGATTTACCTCGAAATTGTCTACAACTACTGGGGGCAACAGCTCTTTTTGTTGCATCAAAAATGGAAGTTAGTACATTTTTTCCAACTAAATTTTTGTATCAATAGTTTTTAATGTTTTATGGGTTATTAAAAAGAATTTTATGTTTTGTTTTTAGGAAATTTATCCACCAAAGTTGGAATCTTTTGCATTTGTTACTGATGGTGCCTGCACAGAGGAACAAATTTTGCAACAGGAGTTGGTCTTGATTATGGTAATTCACATTTAGCATTTATTTGCCTCATATTACATAAATCTGTATTTTTAAAATGTCCTAAGCTGTAAATAATAATTATTTAATTTGTAATTATCTTGCAAATTTTTATTTAACTTAACTAACTTTAACTTGACTTTTATATTTAAAGATAGAATTTTGATTTTTCATTCACTTCCTATTCTTTTAGAGCTTTAAAACTTAGTACACATGCATTTGTGATGTCATTACACTGCTTCAGTTTAATTTTTAAAAAAGACAAATCAAAAAAGAATTTCTACTTATTTCACTAACAGGAATAAGCTTTCAAAAACATTTTATAAAATTTGATTAAATTAGCTTCTTTGTTTGTTTAACTAGTGCAATAATGTTTATATTTTCTGTAATTACTTAATGCTTCTATCTTTCTTTTAAATCTTGCTTGGACTTAGTAAAAGGTAAATATCTTCTCAAAAATTACTTGTACATAGTGATTAGTTTGTAATTTTTTTGTTAAATTATCCTTTTTTTTATATCGGTCATTTTATACTTATTAAATAATAGGCAACTTCCCTTGTTGGTTGTATTATATATATATGTATTTCTAACTAGACTTTGAATTGGAACCTTACTCCAATAACTGTCACATGTTGGTTGAGCATATTTTTGCAACTTGCTCATATTGAAGAAGGTGAGAACCTGATTGGACCTGCAAAATGCCCTAGAAATTTGTTTGTGGAAATTACAAAGGTAAGTGTTATTTATCTAGGTCTACTAAATACTTCAAATACTTATTTCTATAATTTAGCAATTTTGGTTTAAAAATGTTACCATGTGATAAGAGTTTATGTTCAAAGTAGTTCCAATATGATATCTAATTTATTTTATAATGAAATTTATATATGTTCTAATTCGTGGTTATTATCTAAAGTAATTTTTAACCATTTAACATAAGTTTTTGGGAAAGTGGAATTAGAAGTTGCATTTGTTGCATTTATTTAAAATGTTGTTTATGATGTATTTTAAAAAAAAGTTTCTTATAAGCTGAAATTCAGTTTATTGGCATCCTCTCCATTCTTTATTCATATATTCAAGCCTACAATTAACTATCCACTATTATTATTGAATTATTATATCTAATTGAGAATAGAAAAATTTATCCAGCTTTATATTACTGTAATTTACATTATCATTTTTTTTACATTTCTATTAATTTCTATTTCTTATTCTGTCATCATTTAAGATGGAACATAAAGTTTTCTGCATTTATTTCTTTTTTATATATTTGCTGTATTTTTGCTTCATTTTGTAAATTAAAATGTGGCTATAAGCAGTGTCAGATTTACATATAAGCTTGGCAATCTTGCTGTGTCCTTTCCCCCAAAAAAATTGTCCAAATGATCAAGTGTCATATATACTAAATATTATATTAGAATTGTTAGAATATTGCAGAAGGCACTTTTAATAAGACTTTTAGTGTTCAATATAAGTTGTGACAAAAGCAGTTCCGTTCTGTTAAGCCATAAATATTCACTAGTGCTTTTTATTAATATTATAACATGCTTAATACGTTGTTGATTTTAAATAAGTAATTGCAGCAAGCAGTGTTCATAAATAGTTGCTACTAATTTTTCTTAAAATAATATGTTTATTAAATTATATACCTTGCAATAATAATGTTATTTCCAAAGTACAGTTTTCCCACTTGGAATATTTTTAAAAACATATCTGATTTGTTTGCAAAATTTGAAAATAACAAATTCTCACTTTTTATGTTTGGTACTGGTATAAACTAAGCAATGAAAGTTGCTACAGGATTTTAGATCATTGATAATTTTTCTTTGTCTCTTTTTCAGGTTTTGGATTTATGTATTTTAGACATAGAAAGCCTGAGATTCCCATACAGTGTAATAGCTGCTTCTGCTATTGCTCATTTTATCTCTAAAGATACAGCTATGCATGTATCAGGTAAATATTGACTTTTTTTATCACTTCAATTAAGTTTATTTTTTGAATTTCCTTATTTCCTTATAATTTATTATTTATCTCTCAACTGGTCAGTAATTAATTCACAGTTCTTAAAATTAATGAAGAACATTGTTAATGTTGCCTTATTTGTCATTAACTAAAAATTTCATATTAGTCATTGAGCTAAATAGCATGAAGTATTATTATGCCGTACATCTATTTTATAATTTTTTTATGTAAAAAATAGAAACTGTGTTATTAATTTTTTTTATTTTTCCACTTATTATTTATTAGTAACCTATATATATACATATGTATAGTTGAGGCAGTGCTGATGTTCCAATAATTTAAAAGTTATACATTTGTTTGAAGCTTTTTTTTTTTGGAGTTTTTTCTTTTAAATTGTGTTTTACTTATCAATTTAAATTCGATTTCATAAATAATCCCTTTCTATGAAGTTTCAGAATTTATCTTTTTTTTGGGGGGGGGGGACCTTGACATACCCTGGAAATTTTTTAAATTTTAACAAAAATTATTTATTATGTATATTGCATATTGTTGGATTACTTTGAAATAATCTTTTTCTATATATTTTTAAGACATTTATTAAGTCTGTTGAATTCATTGAATCAATTCATTTTTATTTTTAGTTATTTTAATCAACATCATTTGAACCACATCATTTATCTTAGTATCTTTATTTTTTAATAATAATGTAAAAAAAGCAAGTGTTTTTATTAAAACAATTATTTCAATACGATAGGAAATATTTTAATGTTAAAAACATTAAAAAAGGTTTTCAATTCTGATGGAATTAATTGAAACTTTTTTATTGAGGACAAATTAATTTTTTTTTCTTTTAAATTGCCTCTTCTGAATAATAGTGATTGCTTTTCAATTTTTATTTGTTATTAAATATGTGTTAGCAGTTAATCTTTTTTGTTGTGTAAACAGTGTATGTTATTAATTATTATGTTCAGTTAATAATAACTTTTGATGATTTTTACAGGGCTTTCATGGATAGAACTTTTACCCTGCATTACTTGGATGAGACCTTTTGTGGAAGTGGCCCATGAAAATGGCCCTGTCTTTGTTAAACACTTTGAAGATGTTCCATCTGAAGACTGTCATAATATTCAAACACATTCTGCATGCTTGAGTCTGTTGGTAAGCATCTGCATATTTGTTCTTCTGTTCTTTTCCTTTGTTATTTGCTGTATCCAGAGAAATGATTCTAACTTAGGTATCTAATTCCTAATGAAGTATTTACAATTTGGAACGATAATTAAAAACTTCAAAATAGTTCTCATATGTCTTTAGGATAGGAAATCTGTGTAGTGAAACTAGACTTTCCAGTAAACTAAATTAGGATCTTTTATAAGTCCACTAAAGATGTGTTGTGCACATAGGCCTTTTCAATCTTAAATTTGTGGAACTCAAATGTCTTATTACTGGTGGAAGTATTGAGGATGGATTGGAGTAAACATTTATTTATAGATAAAAATTCTCCATACAAATATAACACTCCTGTAACTTCAAAGAAACAGGATGTTAGTATACTAATTTAATTCAGGGAGATGGAAAAGAAAAGAAAAATTGATCATGGTTAATTTATTTGTAATGCTTTAGAACTTGTATAATTTGTGTGTCTTTGTTTATTCATTTTTACTTTAAATTTTCTGTGGTTTCTTAAATTTCTTATTAAAATATTGTCAGTACTTTAAATTTATTTTGATCAAAATTAATAAATCTTTAAAAAAAATTTGTTTCTGAAATATACCAAATTTCCTTCATTGAACCTATTAATATTTTAAAAACGCATTTTTGCTTTACATTAGTCTCGATATTAAAAATTTTATTTCAATAGGAACGTGTTCAAGAAAAACAGAGGATGGTAGTGAATGAAACCAGTCCAAGTACTGTTTTGAGAGAGCTCACTCCTCCCCAGAGTCATAAGAAGAAGAGGCATCATTCTGTGCTGGGACATGATTAGACTGAATATGCAATTATCACAAAGGGTTTTACATCTTTTGATTCTCTCTTTCTAGTCTTGTTGTACCTTATATTTGGGAAAGTGCAACTTTGAGAAATGTCTCTTTGAATGGTGTATTATATTTCTCATGTATTTTGGTATAAACTTTTTCCTTTAAAAAAAAATCAAACCTGTGATGTACTGTACAGGTGTGTATGTAAAACTCTTTGTGTTTGAGGAAGAAGTTTTTGTAAATTTCACTGCTTGTTTTTTGCATTAGAATGACATAATTGAAAACAATTTTTTCAATCAAAATATAAAATGCCAAAGAGGAAAGAAAGAAAAAAAGAGCAGTTTTGCAGTCATTTTAATCCTAACAAAATAACATTTTCACAAAAATATGCCAAACTTTTCGTATTTTTGTAATCCTTTTTACGTACTTACTTTCTTTGGCCACCTAGTGTGTTCTGAATTGCCCATTGCTGTTCTGCAGTGTCTGTTTTGAATTCGTTTTCATCAACGAATCCTGCATAAAATAAAACTACAAGATGTTTTAGAACCATATCATTTTTTAATTGCATGTCTGTATCATGTTTTTAATTGCAAATAAATAATCTTACTTTCACCAATATTTTTCTTAAATTCCCATTGATAGTTTTTTGTGGCTCAAAATCATTAAGGTTGTTGTTAAGAGTTTTAGTCCCCTGATAATTTCTGTTGTCATCATCATTTATCGTTTCACTGTGCAAGATTTTTGTTTGAATTGATTTTTAGCTAATCAATTTCTTAAAATTTGGAGAGAAAAAATGAGGAACATTGTTATTTTGTTTTTTATTATGTGGACTTGCAAGTCAGTTACTGCATGAGATCTGAAATGCAATATTAATAGATAATTTAAGAAGAAAAAAAATCTTGCTTCTATTCCTTCTCGGGTATTATTTATTCTTTTAATTTATTTTCTTACAAAAATAGTGTGTGTTGTAAAGTTAAATAAGTGTACTGTGCTCAAGAATGTTTAGTTCTATTTATTTTGAGATTGCCCTAATATTGCTATTCATTATTATACCTGTACGTTTAGAGCAGAGATTAAGATTATATAGTAGTACAATATTTGTTTTTTATCAGCTGTGTGTAGTAATTGATTTATTTCAAACTAAAGTATAATGTATATCTTAAAATTCAATCAATCATTAAATTTTTATTATGGTCTTGAAATTTAGACTGCTATTTTTTGTACTTTGTTTATAGAATTGGTAATAAATTTTAGTAATCTTCATTCCAATAGATTAACAAGATAATCTTTCCATTAAAATTTTGGAAAACTAAGACCAAATGTATCATTCATTACATTATTCGCAAATTAATGTGCCAATATCATAAAGGGGATTTTTTGTACTCATATTCTCATTTTTTTTTACCAGTTTTATACTTTTATATTTGATTATGGGTATTCATATATCAGCATTTAATACTTATTAAATGTTTTTTCTGTGTCTGTAAATATATTTTGTACATAATATTTTCTGTGAATGCAAGAGTGAAAGTTTTGGAGATGTTAAAATCAGACTGTTTTTATAATTAAAGAAGATGCGCTTATTTAATTTCTGTAAAATATGTGCCGATAAGTTTTAGATTTTATGTATATTATCATCTTTCAATAAAGACTTTTTGTCAAATGTTTCTTACGAATCTTTTTGTATTAAATTGATTGTTGGAAATTCCCCATGTAAAATCAAGACCCATTAGTTACTATGGCTGATTTCATATGATGTACAGACATGTCACACTTCCAAATTTTTGAAATTATATTTTATTTTTGTAGAGATAAATTCATTTTCTTTTTATGAAATACTTCTATGATATTTTTAATATCACATCAAACACTATTTTATAAATTTATTTCTGGTATTCAGTTAATTGTACTAATTTTACTTTTCAGTTTATTAAGTTCAGCTTTTTGTGAACAGCCTGTGTCATGTCTGAATGTGATACTTTAAATATTTATAAGATAAATAATTGGTACATAATTATTAATTTTTAATGCTGTGCTAAGAGTTTTGAAATAGAACAATAAAAGTTCATGTAAATTTAGTTCAAATTAAGAAAGAAAGGATAAGATTACACTGCAAGAGAAGTTTTGAACTGAAAATGTCAGTAAATATTTATTCATAATATTTCACAGTTTTAATTTAAAAAAAGGGGGGTTGATTTTTAAAAGCTTTTAATTCTGTTGTATGACATTTCCAGTTTAAAAAGCATTTTGAATTTGGCAGTTCATTAAATAATGCAATTTACATCTAACAAATTCTTTTTTTTTATGCGAGATTTTATTACCTCTTATTTACTGAAAAATAGATGATATAGCAATAAAGTCTGAGCAAATAGACAGCCTTTAAAAAAAAAATAAGTCCAAAGATACAAATGATGGACATATTTAATAACAATAATATTTGATTTTGAGCTAATCTGTAAAGAAAACACTAAAATGTGTGAAACAAAATTCCTTCTTATTTCCTACTAGCCGCCTTTGGCGACCAGCCGGTTCGCTAATCTTAATGCACGTTAAAATGGGAGTTCCATAAAATATTTAATTATTAAAATTTTAATTGCTTCTTCATTAAAATATTTTAAAACTTCAAATTTTAATAGTCATACAATTCACTCATAATATTATAAAGACCTTCAGCCCTAATGTAATATGTATCTCTTTTTTTCGATTAGTTCCCGTAGAATTTATGCTTTAAATTAAAGTGGAAATGATTAAACTGCAATAAACATATAAATATATTTTTTACAGAAACGAAGCATTTTTAAAAAAATATGAGTACTGAAAACAGAGTCGCTGAGTATTTAAACCTTATGGGCAGTAAAGAATATTTTTCTTAATTTATATAATATCTCGAGAAGTTTTCAACAAAATTTTCTCATATTCATCATGAACAGATCGATTAATGAACAATGTTAAGTTTTAAATGCATCAAACACTAAAAAAATAAACAGAATCGTTTGAAATAATCTGTCGAAAATATATTAAGCCTTCAAAACCAAGTCCGTATTCGTTGAAAATAGTTGTCAACAATCAGAACGCAATGCACATGTGTGCATTTTCAACGCCAATTATGGCAACGCAAATGCGTGAATTTTCTACTCGAGTTGGGGTAACGCTATGCAGATTAGAAATTTTTAATTTCCTTTATCCTGTTTTATTTTAATTCAAAAGTACTTCAGAATGAATCTGAAAGATCGATTAATTAACAATGTTTAATTTTAAATGCATTAAGAAAATAAACAGAATCCTTTGAAATAATCTGCCGAAAATTGTTAACCCTAGCCTCATTAGAGTGGGGGGGAAAAATTGAAGCCTTACTCATTTGGCGGTGGCGAAAATGAAAGAATTTTTTGGTGGGAAAGTTAGTTTTTTATTAATAATTAAAAATTCAAAAAAAGGACCCCAGGTGCACATTCCCAACCTCTAAGGTATACATGTACCAAATTTGGTAGCTGTAGGTCGAGCGGTCTGGCCTGTAGAGCGCCAACATACACACACATTGAGCTTTATATAAATACTAGCTGCCTTTGGCGACCAGCCGGTTCGCCAGTATTACCGCTCGCTACAATTTTCAATTAAATATTTTAAGTAACTGGTCTCTTAATAGATTCTCAAACAAAACATTTTTAATTTTCAAATTTTTTTAGTCATACCAAACTTATACTGTGGTTAAGATCGTTTCGTTCAATTTACTATATATATTTTGCTAATTTGTTGTCATTTCCGGTAAAACCAACTTTAATTTAAAGTAGAAATGATGAAATTGCAATTAATATAAAGATATTTTTTAATAAAACCAAGCGTTTTATTTTATTTATCATCTTTATTGTTATTTATTTATTATTATTATTATTCAATATCAGTATTGCAAACAGAATCGTTCGGTATTTAAGTCTTATGTGAACTACAAAATATTTTTCATAATTTATGTAATATCTCAAACAATAATTCAACAAAAATTTCTCAGATTCAGCATAAAATTCAGTTTTTAGTTTTGCTTTCAAAAGGATTGAAATGAAATCAATAATAATATTTTGTTCCGGCCTATAAATATATTTCAAAAATTATGAAGTCTAAATTTAATGCAGCAAGGTATCATATTCTGAGAAATATTTTGGACGCACCAAATTTTAAATAAATGAATGAATGTTTCTATTTTCTACGATCAACTAAGACTTATTTATAAAGTTTTGAATGTTAAAAATTTAGAAAAACTCAACATTTTCATATTCTTAGGTCAATTAATCTTGAGAAACCTGCGCGCTCATTGGCGTATTTTCTTTGAAACGATCGATGGAAAATCTAAAATTATCATTTTTTGTATTGAATAGTAATATTCAAATTTTCATAAATCAGTCTGTTTAAGTGATTGATTTATTTGATTGGAAATTAACTCCTTTTATTTAAAATATTAGTGTTTCAAGAACATTTTGTTATTTGTGATTTCCACAGCAGAAGCTTTATGTAAAATAAAAAATTCGTTATTTATTAGAACATTTATTGAATCAAGTTACATAAAATATAATCATTTTCCATTTAGACCTTTTTAGCAAATCTGTGTCTTACTAAAGGTTTACAAATTAGCTGTGTGGCCCTGATTTGAATGGATATCCTGTCCATATTAAACAAAACTTGCCTTAAAATAAAACTGATTTATTGGATTAATAATATAGAGAGTGTAAAAGATCATAAAATAATTTTTCTTGAATTTATTTTTTAGAAAAATAATATTTCTTATTTGTTTCCTTTCCTACAGACACGTGCCGAAAATTATATTTTTGCAGACTTCATTTCCAAAAAGATTTAATTTATTTTTAATTGGAGGTTTAATCAATGTGATGGCAACACTTTGAAAAAAGCTAATTTTTTCCCATGAATGCGAAACGTGCTCGTGCAGCTTAAATTTTATTTTTATTTTGTACAAAAAAAATTGTCGAAAAATATAGTTAAAATATTTATTTAAAAAATCATTAAAAATAGAAATTTAATTTTAAGGTTAAAACATTAGTATCATTTAAAAGATAAATTTTTGATCTTGAACTTCATGTAAAAATCTTTTTTGTGCGGTACTATTTTTGGAAGTTATAGCAGAAACACGCCAAAATGTCGCTAAATTTTTAAATAAATAAAATTCTAATTAAAAATTCGAAAAAATAACCCCCAGGTGCACATTCCCGGCCTCCAAGGTATACACGTGCCAAATTTGGTAGCTGTAGTTTGAATGGTCTGGCCTGTAGAGTGCCAACACACACACATTGAGCTTTATTATAAGTATAGATAGATGGATAGATTATTGAATGACAACAGTCGAATGTAAACAAATCATATGAACATTTCAAACTGTTTCAGCTGCATTTATGTTATAATTCGCTAATTAATCATGCTGCAAAATAATGATTAGAAATGCTTTGGATAAGGATAACTAATCACTCAAAGAAGAGATGTAAGAAAAGGAATGAAAATATACAAAAAATTAAGAAATGGGCATTAAACAAAGTTTATTCGAATGCAAAAATAGGCTTCATTATTTTCAGATGGATATCTCTGTGGACTTACCTATGGAAATTGATGATCATATTTTCTAAAATTATGTCATAAAAATGGTTTTTGAATTAGATTAAAGCTTAAAAAATTTTTAATGAAATAAATTTTTTTCTATGTGCAGTGTTCTATTTTTTATAAATTTTTTAGCTGCAATATACAATTTGTAACAATTTTTGAAGTTAGGATGCAGTTCAACCTCATCTAATTAAAATATTCAATTGCATTTTGCTAATGTTGAAATTAGGATTTTAAAAAAAATATTTTCTGTGGACATTAATTCTGAAGTAGGATTTTTCACTTCTGCATTTATATTGTAGTATTATTTGTATGTGTCATAATTTGTTTGGATTTACTCAGTTGAATTCATGCTTTTCAGTTTTATCAGCTGACAAGGTAAAATATTCCTCGTTAATATTTAACAGTCTAAAAAGTAATATTGTTTGAAAATTCATGACACTAGATAGAAAAATTTGAGTGGATGCAATTCTACTGTATCTAGCTTCAAGGAAAAAATATATATATGAAATACTATTCTCAAAAGAAAAAATATCATAGAATTCACATTTTAGGCTGCATATTTCCTCAAATATCGAGCTGAAACCTCTTAAGAAAGAAAAAAAAATCATTTATGTCTTTGCTATAATAACGATAATATCTATGAAGAAAAAACGGATGGAGCAAATATTTTACAGAATAGATATAATTTTTGGATTTGCCAATATGTTGTTTTCTATTCTACTATTCAATTGCTTTGGAGTCATGTGAAATCGAAAGGTTATATTTACATTTTTTTTAAATCTTGATTTTCTTTCTATTCTATCAAATTTTTGAATTTAAAGCTAAATACAAAGTAACCAGTGTTTTTTGAAAAGAAAAAAATTTAGAAATCCACCAGAATTATTAAATAACTTTTTCTTAATGAAAAATATTGTACTTGTAATATACCTTTCCTAGTGTTTAATGTTGTTAGAGTAATAATATATTGAATCTGTAAAATTTGTAATTTTTATTAGCCGTAAATAAATATTGCTTTATTATTTAATTCTATATATACTAGAACGGTTTCAGTAGTATTTTTGAAGTATGAAAAGAATTACATGACATAAAGGAGTTGTTCTTTCTCTTTGTGGGTTAAACATATGCTACATCTACATTCGCGTAATAATAATGTAATTTTTCAGCAATCTTTTTACAAAATTTCTTTATAAAATGTTTTAAGAAGGAGGTTAAAAATAAAACTGATAGAAAACCTCACTTTTAAATATTCTGATTTTAAATAAGTTGCAAGAACAAAATTATTTTTAATTATTTATTAAATAGAAAAGGAACTAGTGTAAAAAAAATAGTTAATTAAATGCTGTAGCAGTTGCATTACACTTATCTTCTCTTTTGGATACTAGATGGCGATGCCTGTTTAGGCCATCCCATATGTCATCCCATAATGCATTGCGATTGTAATGAGAAGGAGATGCGATTCTGAACTGTGAAGCGCTCGCGTGAATGTCTTGTCTTTGTGTTTAGTATGTGAATGTGATTATTAAAGAAATGTTTCCAACCACATTCGCCCTGTTGCTTCCTGCACAGATCATAATAATCTACATACCACCACAATGCTTTTTTTACGGAATAGTCGTAGGTTTCGATGATATGCAATGAACAGATCTTGGTTCAGCTTCCTTGTCCTTTTAACTTCTCTGAATCTTGAAACTGATAAAAAATGTCTCAACTCTTTCTATTGATCGCCATCAGAATACAAATAAATAGACAAATTAGTATCTCTTTACCAAATCTTATTACAGTTTTGATTCTAATGATAATTGCACAAACATGGATTAAGCTATAGAACTGAAACATTTTTTTTTTCTCTTTATAGTAACAGGTACAACTATTTTCCAATAAAAAAATGTACAAATT
>JAPMOR010117437.1:98868-128636 GCA_026543865.1 Argiope aurantia
CTGACAAGTGTTCTGGACTTTTCTTACTGTCTCCAGAAGAGTATTCTGGAACTTTCTCTGCTTGAATAAAAGCAGATTTGTCAGTTACTGTATTCTCAATTCTGAGTTCAGTTAATAAATTGGTTTAGCTCTACCTCTTGTGTGTGTCATTGAGTTCTATAGTTCTACGTGACAATATGAAACTAATCACTGTCTGTAATTTTAAGGCTAAATAAGATTAATTTTGCTTGCTTCCCCCCCACCTCCCGTCAGTGATGTTTTACCACCACCCTCCCCCTTCGTTTAGAAAAAAAATCTGCCGTCACCTCTGTCCTTCTTTGCCGTGTCAAATTTCAAATCAATCTACCCATTTATTAATTAATATATTGCATTTACAGGACTTCCACCCATTGCCGGATTTAGCCCTCAAGAGGCCCTCAAGCTGAGTAACTCACTGTATTTTTCCTTCTTCCATAACCAAATATTCTTATAGTAGTCAACCATAAAAAAAAAGAAAATATATATATATATATAAATTCGTGTCCTGAAGGTTTCCCTCCCTCTCCACGGAATTGCATTAAAATTGATTTAACCCTATAATTTTTTTAAGTGACCTAATGGGTCACTTTGCAATCAAAGGAAATAATATGTTTACATTCTGTCTTGTAATCAAATCCATTGCAAGATTCGAAGAAAGATAATTTTTAGCACGAAAGAGACAGTGCTGATTGAAAATTTTTGAATCGTTCTTTATCAGTTTATGATAAGATTTTGCTTTCCACAAGACTTTCTAAGCATACTCAATTAGCTTTCGTTTGATGTCTGTGAGCTAAGAACATTTGCTTGGTAACATGAAGTAAGTTTTTCATTTCCATTTCTTATTCAAAATAATAAATGAAATTGTTTTTCCCATATGACGTGTTGATGTAATTCAGATCGCATTCTTTCGCAAGCAATGTTCGTTAATTTTATTCATTTCGATAACATGCGTCCGCTTTAACACTACACTAATTTACGTTCGGATGCATTTCAGTAGTTAGAAATGAACAGCCTTTTTTGTGTGTGAAATTCGGCTTCACTATTATGAATACAATTAAATTGTCACAGTTTGTGGATAAAAGCAGAAATCTCCAAGCCTTTGTGCAGCACCATAATTAGGAGCATCACCATTAAGCAAGAAATACAATAATGAATTATGGCAAGAAAACGCATCAAAGTTTTTTGCAATTTTGAGGAAAAAAACCTATACATTCGATTAATATAATTATTAATATTTGATTAAAATTTGAAAACTTAATACTTGATTACATTTTACTGCATTATTCTACTAACTGAAAGAAAGGTGTAACTATAAACTTTAAGGTGTTACATTATCTGTAGATTAACCCTAAGTTTGTTGAAATATTAAAAAATAACTTTTTTATTGCGAGGAAATGAAGTAATCTAACAATCTAAATTCTCTATTATCTAATAGGGTTGACTCATATTGAAGCTGCAACGTCACATTAGAACGCAAAACGGTGGCTTCCGATCTCTATTTCCTCTTATACTACTAGAATACCTTCCATCTTTGAATACCCCTTATTCTCATACTCCGTGTCTCCCAACAATTATTTCACTTCAATAAAATATCATCAGTAATATAAAAAATGTAGGTAAGCTTAAGTAAAACTAACTCGTATTTTTTCAATAATATTTGTAGGGTTTATTTTTAATTTCTCAGTTCTAGGGTCAGATGACAAAATGTTATATTAAATCACTTTTCCAACATTTTACCTGACGAAAATTTTAAAATTCAAGGTATTACGAATATGTTTTCACGTGATCCAACGAGGTGCCAGTGTCTAAAAAGAACAGTTGGTTATTACAGTTTCTGTAAATAAGAAAACATAGCTACCATAGATAATTTCCCCGGTCTTTTCAGATTTAAGCAATTTTTTCTCTAATTTTTGCACTACATTCATTTTGCAGAGAGAATTGATTTTAAAAAGTTTCAAGGGTTTAATGAATGGTTTGTTTATGAAAATTGAAAGTAGAGCACAAAATTTGCAATTCCACTTCGTTTTAAATGGATTCGTTTTCAGCCGTTATATCTTCAGATTCGTCAATTTGTAATATTCATTATCGGTTTGCAAATATCCGTAAAAATCATGTCAATCTTCATCCATCAGAGAAAGAGTTGATTATCTTCTTTTTTCAAAGAACTAATGAGAAGTAATTTTGACCTTTTTCCATGATAACTTCTGAAAATATTACAGCAAAAAAAAAAAAAAAAAGAACGTTTTAAAAATTGTCTTTTTAACTATACCAATTTAATAATCTTTGGAATTTTTGCTAAATCTTGGCATTTTTTTTAGAAATATTTTTTGCCTGATTTCTAATTATATATTAAATTGTTTTTTGCAGTGGAATTTAAACCATTTTCATTGTTTCACCAAATATTTATTTATTCGCTTGATTTCTTCCATTATTGAAAACTAAAGAAAGAAAGAAAAGAAAAGCTTTTGTTAACTAACAGTACTGTTCGTATACGTATCTCTGTAGTTTACAAGGCAGGCAAAAACTCTACCTACAGTATCGTGATATTTTGGGACGAACCTCGTCATTTTGAATCGCGGTCAGATGACGAGGACGATACCTGAGCTGGCACTGCACTCGCCAAACTTCCACACTACATCAGCGGGACCAGACCCGCTTACATGATGGTTTTTCGGTGGAATCGGCAGGCAAAAACTCTACTTACAATATCGTTATATTTTGGGACGAACCTCGTCATTTTGAATCGCGGTCAGATGACGAGGACGATACCTGAGCTGGCACTGCATTCTCCAAACTTCCACACTACATCAGCGGTAGAATTTAAAGAAGAATCCCGAAGAATTTAACGTGTACCAGACCCGCTTACAAGATGGTTTTTCGGTGGAATCGGATCTCAAATTTGAAACTTACCTTACCACCAAACCACCGCAGCCCGTTTTGAATGGTAAGAGAAATGGGAACAGTTATGCACTGTGACTTTGTAGGCAACTAGCAATGTTTGGGATAAGCACGGCATAAAAGGTACTTGCTACAAATCAAACATCGATACCCTTTGTTTTTAACTGCTAGCAGCTGCCTCCGTGTCCTTACATTTACTTTCATTTGCTCTATACTTCTGAGCTATATATTCGTCACGAAGCAATGCAAAATGAGACTCTGTGACTTTTAAAATAATTTGCCATCTTTGTTTTCCTATAAATTGACAGGGAGAAACCTTGCTGAATTTTGTTACTTTCTAAATATTGAACAAAACTACAAAATGCTAAATTCTCAATTTTTTTTGGAAAAAAAAATTATTTATAACATTTTGCTATTTGAGCACAGAATACATTCAATTTTTTTTATATTAGTATAAGTTCCATGTCATAAAAACATATGAAAAATTATTTTGTTTACTTTTATTCATTATTTCTTTTATTTCATTTTTATAACTTTATTTTATGTTATACTCATTTTGATTTCGGTAATATTTGTGACTTGCGAGTTCTGCTGCCTTATATACGAAAGTAAATCCTTTTATTAAAGAGAATTTTTGTTTCCAGTGCCATGGGTTGCTGCCTCAATGCGATTTTTGGAGTCCTTCTGGTCTCAGCAATGGTTCTCGGGAACCAGGGTGACGACGCAACGTCTTGTTACAAAAACGAGAAAAACTTGATGCTCTGGGACATGGTCAATTTTTGCATTTCTAAGGCGAGAGATATTTATTTCAACAGTAAGTGTGTCTCAAGAATCACATTTTTCTGGTTTGATACTTTTCCGTCGACATGAAACTGCGGGATCAGCTGTATCTTCGACATTTCATAAAACTCTTCAATGCCAGATTAAAGGCTATGTGGGTGTTAAGTTCCATAGGCTGAACACGAATTTTTTTTTAATTGTAGGAAGTTTTTTCCAATTCCTTCTGGTTTCACTTGGATGCTAAAATCAATAAGTAAACTTCCGTATGATAAGGAAAACATTTCTAGATTTGGAATGTGATAAGCATACATTTCCTCTCAGTATCTGGAATTGAAATATTATAAATAAGAAATTTTTGATTATGTGCAATGTTAAACATATAGGGTGGTTCTTTTTTTATTATTTTTTGTAACAATTGAACTAAATTGTTAAAAAATAAAAAAAAAGATATCGACACACTCTATCAGAGTTTTATATCCACGTTTTTTTAATTGTTAAATGAAACAGCTTATTTTTGTAAGTCAATAAAGGAATAACAATTGCAGTTTCACAACGAATATAAAATGAAATAGAGTTGCAAAAATGAGAAAGTTCCGAAACTCTATTATTTTAAACTTTAATGCCACCATGAAAAAAGGCACAAGTATAGTTGTGAGTCACTTCTAAAAGATCCTCAAATACCATTCATCAACTTACTTTTTATTTCTCCAATGTTTCCATTTTAATTTTTTAATATTTCCCATGACATATTTCCAAAATCCTTTATTTTTTATAAAGAACGGATAAATTCTTTTTTAAATGATTGTGCTCATTAAATTTTAAATTTCAACCGTCTCAAAACTAACCGACTGGATTTGATGACTTTTCATGTCGAAAAAGTATCTGACAGAAAGTCATTTTTGCAATTCGCTCTTTAGATGAAATGAAGACTTAAGCTCTTACAAATAAGATTTTCAATTTCAGTTGAGTTTTGATTACATTTTTTTTTTAATTTCTTGTCAGTGTCGAAGGAGTATAAATCTGCCAACGCAAGGAGAGAAAGATCCCTCCCTTACTTGGAAAAGGCAAAGCAGTTGATCTTGGAGTTAGAGGAAAATTATCTTCCTGGTAAGTTGAAATCCACCCATTAAGAAAATTCTATGGGAAAATTTTGAAATGGCAGAAAATGTGAAGCTAACGAAGAGTTACAGAATTTCCTAACTTGTAACGAAATATATGTTCGAACTGTTGCCAGATAGGATGTTTTTTTATATTCTAGTATGCAAACAAAATAAATAATTGCCAAAAACTGAAAAAGGATTGATGATTTATGAATTCCAGAACAAAAAAAAAGTTTCGGACTCTGTGTCGATCTTTTCATTCATTTATATGCAGTCACCATAAGCCAACATCGAAACAACTTCAGTGAATGAAACTTGATTGAAATTATCCTCAAACCAGAACTGCTTAAGATTTTGGGTAAAGTCCGCGAAAGACTGCCTGTCGGTCATTTAGTCAGGACTCGACTTAACATCTGTAATCGATTGATATCGATATGTATCAACCGTGCAACTGG
Source organism: Argiope aurantia (assembly GCA_026543865.1). Classification (NCBI taxonomy): domain Eukaryota; kingdom Metazoa; phylum Arthropoda; class Arachnida; order Araneae; family Araneidae; genus Argiope; species Argiope aurantia. The sequence continues at coordinate 104,120 of JAPMOR010117437.1, forward strand.
AATGTACCTCTCTCTCGTACATTAACACAGTAAAGCTCGTTTGGCGCTTCACAGAAATACGAAGAACGTTCTGCGTAGATTAAGATAGTTTTTCTTCCTCTAAAAAGAACCCAAAATTTGATACATATCCACGATATGGGTGGCAATGCCATGTGTCAAATGTCACATCTCTAAACAGTTGCATTTTCAAATTGTATCGCGTAAACATGTTTGAAAACAAGCCTACCGAAAGATAGTTAATCCTACGACCGAAAACTGGATACGGATATTCATTTCTAACGATAAATATGCATGTTTTGTATCATCCATCTAGCAGTTTGCATTTATAATGTATCGTGTGCACATGGGTAGTGGCGGTGAAACAGTCATATTTCCCATACATTTATTGCGTCCAAAATTTAACAGAAATCTACACATTGAATGGAAAGACGCCACATGATGCCTATACTCGTTGCATGCATGAGTTATCATTTTCACAGACCGACCAACTGTTGGACAAAAAAATCAAAAAGTTTGTTTCACGGACTGAGGGAGGTCCATAGTATAGGAATTTATCAAACTTTCGAGAGTTTTTCATTTTTTTTTTTCAGAAAGTAAAAATGGTAACCACTCAGATTCATTCAGAGACTTTAGCGTCAACTGAAAGGTATTTTTTTTCTCTCATTTTTTAGATGAACCGGCCTTTGAGAATTCAGGAAAACCACTGCCTCCTCCCTTAATCTGCAACCAGAAACCTATTGATTGTACTGATATTCTCAATGAGGGAAATAATCAAAGTGGGGTGTATACGATTTGGCCAGCGGACGTAGAGCTGGAGGTATTCTGCGATATGGACACTGACGGCGGAGGATGGACAGTGAGACCATTTTTTTCATAGTTAAATAGTTTTCTTTTTATATGATAGCTTTCGATAGCGTTTTGGTGACTTCATGTATATATATATGAGATTAATACTGAAATTATGTCATAAAATAACAGGGATTGTTTTTTGGATAATCTTTATTATCAGAATATAAAGCAATATACGTGGGTATTTTTACCTAATAACCACCAGTTAAATTTATCCATGATAAAAAATCATAAAAAAAGAGAAAGAAAAAAAAAACTTGAGCATCTCGAATTTAAAAATTCATAAAATTGCTCTGAAATGAACAAAACACTTTAGCAATGAAGAGATAAAATAACAAGAAGACATCATATTTCAGTAAAATGTTTAAGATTCTATTTTTTGATGTTGGAATTATCAATCCATGCTCAAGTGGCCGAGTCTATTTAATTAAAAAAATGTTGCGAACCTTGAATTTATTATTTGTACTAATAGAAGAATGCTATCTGTTTCGGATCACCAGAATATCCTCCAATGCAAAGTGATAAAAAAACAATCTTTTTTTTAAAGTAGATTTCTTTTGTAGTCATTTATTTTCAAAACAGTATAATCACCATTTTAAGAAATACACATTAAAGTAGAAGGAAAAATTTTTTTTTAAATCGTGTCATTTGTCGAATTAAGAAAATTTGTTTACGAAACTGAAGTAAGTAAATAAATAATTAGAGTAATTTGTAGACAAAAAAGCTCTCTTTCTAAAGATATATATAAGAGGATATTTTATTGTCAACATATTTCAATACTAATTTTCAGATAGAGTATAAGAGATACTAAGCATTTGTTGACATATAAAATGGATGACATTTAAATGTCTATGCTTGCCCTTTAACTATAACGTTCTGTGAAAGATGATTCCACAGATCCACTTTACATCGTTGCTCGTAGGAGTGTCGAAAGAAACTATCAATCCAGACCATTTTTCAAATGACTCATTCGCTCATTAACGTCCAGTTTAATTTAAAGCACGAATTTCAATAAGTATTTTTGAAGTATTTTTCAAAAAAGATTAAAATTACAATGAAATAAAATTAAATTCTGACCTTTAATTGTTTTATAAAAATTTATCTAAAATTCAATGAAATGTCTTTTTTAAAAACTTTATATATATATATATATTAAAGGACTGTTAAATTATTGCAAAATATATAATAAAAAAAGATTGCTTTCTAATTCCTTTTTACTATTTCGAAAATACAGCGATGAAAATTCAAACATTTGACGTCTAGCTATTGTGTAGTAAAAAGAGGGAAAAGTTATGGGAGTTCGAAAATACATACTGATTTGTTAGATTAAAAAAACAAACAACCGTTATCTATTTAGCCACAGAAATAAAATGTAGTTGTCCCATAAATATGATGCAAGGTGTTAAAATTTTCAGTTAGCTCCCAGTGTAGAAGTGAGAAAATAAGGATGTCGTGGAAAAATTTTATACGAAAAATACTTGGGCAATCAAGTCCCAAACTCGGTCCCTTCGAGTGAGACATCCTCCTTCACTTTTTGACAGCCTAGACCTAGAACCGAGCAGTTTCTATGCTTTGGATGAATTTAAGAGAGCTTTAAAGAGAGGGCTATTTCAGTACGAATGTTAACATAAAAATGATGCTTCTTTAATGCTTGTTAAAAAGTCTCTATGTAGAAGTTTTACAAGAGCTTTATTTTCCGCTTGATTTATGGTAACAGCAATGTCAATAGAAGCAAGTTAAAAATTTTGAATCCGATGTTGTTATTTATCGAATGATTTTAATGTTATGTAATTCAAGATAATTTTAATAGTTTTTCCTCGCAGGTGATTCAAAGGAGAGGAAATTTCTCGAATCAGGAGAATTTCTTCAGAGAGTGGAACGATTACGCAAATGGATTCGGAGATATCGCTCAAGAATTTTGGTTGGGTATGTTCTTCTGATTTCTGCTTCTGTTATGCAAAAAGAAATAATACTGAGATTTTTTTGGGGGGCGTTTATGTTTGCATTACAAAAAGACAAACGAAAATAAAAGACCAGCAACCATAAAATCTGACATTTCTCAGCCTAAACCAGGGATAGCCGACCAAAATGACAATTTAAAGTCAAGTATACCTAAAAGTAAGGTTTAAAAAGTCTAATATTCTTACTGATAATGACGAAAAGGCAACCGAAGTAAATTGAAATCTTGTTAAATTTTTTCCATAACGAAATTGAGTTCTGTCAGAGTCAATGATAAATGTGACATCCCGAATAACTCGTATGAACCCTCTGGATGCATAATTCTTTAAAATCGCCATTTAGACGCAATGTTTGCAAATAAGTTCAAATATTTTTCAAAGAAAGTGAACTGATACTATACGTTACACGATAATAATATAATACAATAAAATCTGTCATTATATAAATAAACACTCTAAACTGCGAAAAACGCGGGATGTAACAGAAAATGGACCGATTGCCAACCCGCGGGAATCGCGGGATACGCAGCTGGAGGGTTAACTACCGATTCAAGATAAATAATTTTTATGAGCTATCTCATTTTATAATGTGACAATAATCGATGAAAAATGAAGCTCGCCTCTCGTATACCAATTGTTATCCATTTAGCAAGCGGTATCTCATTCTTAAAAGAATCGGAAAGGTAGATTTCTATACATATTTTTTGTCCCCCCCCCCAATTCATTTCCTAATTTTTATCTTAATTTAAACCATATCAACTTCATTCTAATTTATTCTCTTATTTCCTGATCCGATTCCACCTTTTTTATTTAATGAATGCCACACGAGCTCTAAAACTGCTGAAATCAGCGGTTCGCACGCTTCGAGTGAAGGGATAAAAATCTGTCGAGCTAAACGAATTCTTTTAAAAAATACCTTTTCCCCCTTATTTAAATCGACACGTGTAAAGAAATCTTTATCAGAATCTCATAGCAAATAATCATCGGAAAAAATATTCAGGCACTTTTTCGCTCTCTTCTCCACTTTTTTTCTCCCTTTATTTATTTGATATAAGATAAAAGAACTACTTTCTAAATAGATTTCATATCTCTCATTAATGTTTCCCCAGGCAATGAAAATATTTACTTGATGACCAACCAATCCCACTACGAGATCCGTTTCGACCTGATGGACGCACAAGGGGATCGGCGCTTTGCTCTTTATCAAACCTTTTGGCTAGAAGATGGAAACAACACTTTCACTTTGCATATAGGAGGCTACAGTGGAGATGCAGGTATGATTCGTTACTAAATGTTCTGTCCACATCTCCGATAGCGTTCATTTGTTCTATATAAATGAAAGAAAAAGCAAAATCCATATACATCGTGAAATTTTCGAATTCTTGTATTCGTCATCTAACAACTTTTTAAGACCTTCAACCCTTATAAATAATAATTAATTAATTGCAAAACTAAAGCTATCAAATAAGCGGCCTTCTTAGTTTCATCGTTTCCTGCAAATATATGAAGATTGCTTGGAATAGCTTCTTTAGAATTGTACATACAGTATTTGGCTATGGAAGAAGAATGACATTTTTGGATTGATACTTGCAACTTAAAGCGATTCAATTTAAAGTTTAAAAGATTAACAATTTTAAGAGGAAACGTGTTAATAAGTATCAGATGCTTACCAGTGGCTAGACATATAATACTTGATGTGATATTTGCACGTAGAAGTCTTAATATCATTACACTCTGAAAACAGAATTCCAATAATTATGAAATTCAGTTAACATTCAAATGAATTTTCAGGGTACAAAATGCAACATTAAAAAAAAAAAGTTTTTTTTTTGAAAATTTTTTTTGTTTCATGCTGATTTTATAAACTACATTTATATCCACATTATTTTAGAAGCTCTGATTTTGAAATATGCTTTGATGTTTAATCAAATATTAGAAATACAATAATTGGATTGTAAATTCATTAACAAATATATCAAGTGAAATAAAATCATATGAAATGAGCTCAAGCTAAAAATGCAATAAAAAGATTTATGACGCTCATTTGAGCCTATTAAAATTTTTTAAGCTCTAAAATTTGAAAAAATTCTATCAAGCAGTGAAAAAATTTGCAGTTGTTTCAAAAGGCAGTATTTAATGCTAAATTACTATGTGTATTAAATATACTTACTCTAGATGATAAAAGCAAAAGTGAAAACGTCAGATGAAAACAATTCATTTCAATATTGGCAAAAGCACGCGATTGATATGCATAATTTAACAGGGAGATATTATTTAATAATTCAGCCAAAAAAGTAAAGTATATTTAAAATAATGAGGAAAAAGCAATGAACCAATCGCCCAACTTCAACCACTGTTCTACTTTCGAATCATTTGCTTACTATCTCACATCTTTAGCACATTGCGTACGGGTGACGAGATTTCTCGTTTTTTGTGACCGGATCACGAACCGTGTCACGTTTTCAGGTTTTTTCGACTGAGTCGATACGTACCAACCTGGGCAACGAAACCTTACGCATTCTTATGACAAATGATTAGCAAAATAATTGAATGTCGACGATTCAACCTCGTGGAAACCGTCAGTCAGTACAGCCAGGACGTCTGTAGATCTCTGCCGATCGTTTACCGTATCTCAGAAAGGGGTTTTATTATTGTACATTTTGTTATTTCAAAGGTCGCGTTTTAATTTGAAAGGAAACAGCTTTTTTAAAACGTAAAAAAAGATCTTACATAATAAAAAGATGTATTGAATATATAATAATAATTAAGAATAGTTTATGCAAATATGCATCCTATTGCTTGCCAAGCAAGCTTCTAGAGCGTTCAAAATTGTGTGGGCCCTGAGAGCACGTTGAGCGCGCAAAACGCCGTACGTAGGGATCGAAATACCGGTATACCGTGACACCGAATACCGATATTTTGAGCCCTTTTTACAATTTTGTTATACCGGTATTCACAAGTTTAAATCCCGCTTTTTCGGTATTTACTAGAAATATTTTAAATTGTCTCCACTATATGTTCAGGGATCGCCAACATAGCAAAATAGTATGCGTTTTGGTTTTTATGTCTCCCTAACGGGCGAAATTAATTAGACTGTGAATACAAAGTTGCATCGTACAATCAAGAGAAGTGGTGCGAATCATCCAAGGAGGCGGGTTAAAACTATCTTATTACAGCTCCGAGCGATACTGCACAAGCGCAGGATTCGTTTCTGTTGTAGGTGAAAAAAGTGCGTTGTAGTTGTAGGGTCGAAGAAAGTACGTGATATTTCGATATTTTTTAAATTCATGAGTTTGTTATTGACATTATAGTTGCATATCATACTTTAAGGTTCAAAATGTTTTTCAGATTATATATATATATATATATATATATATATACACTCATAAATAATGAATTAGAATAACTAAAAAAACATAAAAAATCAGTTGATAATACTTCGGTTTGGTTTCATTATATGATGAAAACAATATGGTAGCACAATGTAAAAAAAGTTCAAGAGTTATTAAAGTGAACGGAGGAAGTACAAGCGGACTCCATACACATTTAAAAACGAAACATGATACAAATTTGTTAAAGAGGAAAGAATCTAATTGCGATGAAGATACAAATTTAAGCACAGTTTCTAAGCCCAAATCATCAGGGATTTTAGATTATTTTTTTTTAAAAAAAAGATAATTTGGATGAAATTATAAGTAAATTGACAGCATTAGATGGCTTGCCGTTTCCAGTGTTTTGCACTTCTACTGAATTAAGAAAATCACTATCCACCAGAGGTTTTAAAAATCTACCAACATCGATTAACACTATAAGAAGAATTATTATAAACTACAGTAACGGTGTTCGCAATTCTTTGAAACACGAGCTAATACAATTAAAAGTAAATAGTGAAAAATTTAGTCTTACATTTGATGAATGGACAAGTGTAAGAAATAGACGCTATTTAAATAAAAATAATCATTTAGATTTTTTTTTTTGAAATATAGGACTTACACATATCTCGGGAAGTATGTCAGCCGAAAAATGTGTAGAAGTGCTTAAATCTAAATTAGCGAAACATGGATTATCCCTGAAAGAAGATAGTGTATCCATAACGACTAATATAGCAACAGTTATAAAAAAAATTGGAAAGTTGATTGGAGTAAACCAACAATTGTGCTAAGCTCATGGAATTCAATTAGGAGTAATAAATGTACTATACCAAAAAAAATAAAGAACAGAAGAATTCAAATTTTGTGGATATAGAAACTTCGGATTCCGACTTTGAAGAGAGTGAGAGTGATATTGACAATGAAAATAATGACAATGTAATTGTGGAAGAAGATATTGCTAATGAGGAGGAAATATTAACCCATCAAGAATTGCTTCCTATAATTTATAAAATTCGAAAAATTTGCAAGATATTTAAACGTTTCTCTACAAAAAATGCCGTATTACAAAAAATATACTAATTGAAAATAAAACAGAATATATGATAATATTAGATTCTAAAACACATTGGAACAGTTTACTCCTAATGATAGAACGATTTTTGAAACTGAGAAATCCAATCCAAAAAGCAATAATCGACTTAAGCCAGCAAATTAATTTTTCAGATAGGGAATTCAACTTCATATCCAGAACTATATCAGCTCTATTTCCAATAAAACTGGCTGTTGAGGCATTATGTAGGAGATATTCTAATTTATTAACAGCTAATGCAACAATAAATTCCATGTTGCAGTCACTGAAAGAACAGCACACATCACTATCTGAAGAATTATATATGACATTGAAAAATCACACAGAAGAAAGGCATACCGAAATAGAAAATGTCTTACGGTATTTACATAATTATAATGATTTTAAAAATGAAAAAGAAGAAAAGAGACTAACCAATTCAAATCTGATCAAGTTTGTAGTAAATTTTCTGAAAATTTTTTACCCACAAACCTATCCACATTCAGAAGAATTCGGTACAGTTATCGAAGATTATGATGGCACTAATGTCTCTTGAACAAAAATTAGAATTAGTGATTAATAAAAAAATTTCAATAAACCAAAATACAATACAGAAATCAGTTATATGCAAAACCATCCGACGAGAAATCGATTTATTTGAAGATGAGGGATTTAGAGGTAAATACTTGGAAAAAGTATATCGTGCCTTGCAAAAAAGTACCACCAACTGGCGTAGATGCCGAAAGAGCGTTTTCAACAGCTGGTAATTTTTGAACAAAATTACGTTCCAGGCTTAATGACAGTACAATTGGTGCATTATGTTTTTTAAGATCACATTTCAAAAATTTGTAATAGTACCACAGACTGAATAGTGATATTTACACTTTTTTTGTGATTTAAATAAATAAGACGTTCCTTTACTTTTTTTGTGATTCCTTATAAACTGTTATAATTTAGAAGTTACAAATTATTTTTTGTGATATTTACACTTTTTAATAAAACTGGAAAATAAAACAAAGAAACATCCGCGTTTTCTTTCTTTTTCTAAAATTTCTACCTAATTTCTAATTTTTTTTCTAAATTTTTTTTAATTTCCGGTATTAAGATCTAAAAAATACCGAATACCGGTATTGAACTTTTGGTCTGATATTGCAATCCCTAGCGTACGCAATGTGCTAACATAGCTTACTGGAATGCAGAAATACTGGAGAGAAATGCAACAGAACAGCGAGAACTATTCTGTCACCCTTTCATTATCACGTTAAAGAGGAACGAAGTAAGGATTTTTATAACGAGAAAGAAAACGAGATGGCGTTTCCCATAATATTCTAATATAACCCCATATTAAAATATTAGGGAAAATTCCATAGTTTCTTTTTTCCCAAGAGAAAGAAACTGCACCTCTCACCTAGAAAACAGATTTCTCACAAAAGCGATGCTCCCTTTTCGTAGGTAGGGCCGCAGTGGCCTGGTGGTAAGGTCTCGGCTTCGGAACCGGAGGGTTTCAGGTTCGAGACTCGATTCCACCAAAAGAACCGTCGTGTAAGGGGGTCTGTTGCACGTTAAATCCGTCCTGACCAAACGTCCTCCCGCTGGTGTGGTGTGGTGTGGAGAGGGGGGTGCCAGCTCAGGTGTCGTCCTCGTCATCTGACCGTGGTTCAAAATTGCGAGGTCCGTCCCGAAATAGCCCTAGTGTTGCTTCAAACGGGACGTTAATATAACCAAACCAAACCAAACCCTTTTCGTAGGTTCATCTTGGCTTCCTTCGACGATTCCTTTGGTTCACTTGACAGCAGTGAAAACAGGGCACATTTTCAAATATCGAGGCCATTCTAACCGCTTAGCTACCGTTTTCATTGAACAGGACTATAGACTTAAGCGTAAATCTGTTCCAAAGATGTTAGTTAAATAAATATCATCGCTAGAGCACTGTAGGAATTAATCTTTTCTGTGTGTGCAAAGACTCTATGTGTAATGCAGCCGTTCATGTACTGGTAATGAATGCTTATTGCACCAATTTAAAGCGAAATCCATTTCGCTTCTTATAGACGGAAAGGTATCATGGCGTCACAATTTCATGACATCACAGTAAAACAACGCAGGTTAGATAATATATGACTTGAGATAATTATCGTGCAACTGTGACATAACACGAATTGATTCCATTAGATTTGCAGTGGGCGGTTCTGATCCCTCTTGTTCTAGTATCTTTAGGTAAGTTCTTGAGCCCAGGAAGTACGTGGCCACTTTTAGAATTCCAAGTCGGATTTGGCTCCAATAATTATAAGGTTGACTCCAATAAGTAGAATTTTAGCGAAAGCTTGGCAACATTTATTTATTCGCTTGAAAGCAAACCAGAGCCCAGCTCATACTTAGCGAGGCATTCGTTTCAAAAGCACACTTCGATTTATCAGTTTTCAAATAATGCTGGTTAGAACCACATTGCTAGGACAAAGTTCAGAATCTTCTTCAGCCGACTCATTTCCCTCTGCTATGCATTGCATTAACCCATTCCGATGTTGGTGGACTTGATGTACAGCAAAACAATCGCATGCTGTCAGAGATTTATTTAAAAAGTTATAATACATTTGAGTTCTTTTCAATCTCAAAGAGTAATAATACAAACTGTAGTCTTCCTATTAGGATATATATATCATCTTGAGGAAGCATTTTATTTAAACAAGAAAGATCAATAGAAAGTGATTTACTTAAAGTTTTTTTTTAAGAGCAAAATTTTATGTAAAACAGAACGACATATGAAGAACAGGTCGTTGGAATAATTAAGATCGAACTCTCCTAAAAGTAAAATCTGTTTTCCGACCAGCTAATTTTCGTTACGTCCCTATCACGTACCAAGTTTGGTTGTGCATGTCATCGGGTATCTAATAGCACGGTTTGTTATGCTATGCAACGATATCAGGTTTCCCATTTGCAGATACACAATCGATTCCAAAGTTATACGCTTGATGCTTGTCGAATGAGCATACATTGATTTTCTTGTTTTTCCTCAACTGTTTGTAAAAAAAAATTATATTTGCCTTAATAATCTATATTTGTCTTCTAGTTTTAATGTAAAATGTATTGACGTTGCTTTTTCACAATATAAATTGCAAAATAATTAAATGACATTCAAAAAATTCAGAGGGAAATATTCATTTGCTTTATAATTTTAATTCCTCAAGGGAAACATAATTTTTGAGACCGCACTCCAAACTGTATGTCTAAATAACAGAGCTGCTGCTAATATAAGCAATGGGTCGACTTGGCATGCTTTGGAGTTTAGGTATATCATTCTACATTTCAAACAATATATTATTGAAAAGATTTTTATTCAGATGCCATTTTCCTTTTAGGAGACAGTATGGCATACCACAACGGTCATAAGTTCTCTACCAAGGATTCGGAAAAGCCCAAGTGCGCCAAGGAACGAATGGCTGGTTGGTGGTACCACTATTGTACCGAATCCAACTTGAATGGCCTTTACATACCTGGACAGGAGAACAGAGAAGGCATTACGTGGTACAGCTGGCACCATCATACTTCTTTGGCGGGTTCTGAAATCAAACTTAGAAAAAAGAACTAATAATCTCATGTTTTCTCTTTTTTTCTTCCTGATTTAGCTTTTATTTGTTCCACTAACTTTAAGCTAGAGAATGAGAGGAATAAAATTTAAATATAAATCATAATATATAATTTTATTAATTAGCATAATCTACATATTACAAATTAGCTGCCTTTAGCGATTTGCTGTTTCATCTATCAAATCAGCTGTATTAATTCAAAGTGCCAATTTGGTTTTTTAAATTTAGTTTTACAACTTGTTTACTCTTTAATATGTTAAAAGCATTAATTATAGAAAATAGCCATAAATATAAAAGAAATAATAAAAGGAAATGAACACAAAAGTTGTATTAATATTTGAACTAGATTTTGATGCATTACAAGATACAAATTACTGAGAGCTTTACAGCCAATGAAATCGATTATTTAGATCTGTGCAATTAACTGTTAAAACATTAGGCAGATTAACTTTCTAAAAAATGAGGTTTAAGATTATTATCGTTTTAGTCAAACTTAGATGTAATTAACAGAATAATTATTTCAAATTATTTAATTAATTATAAAATAGATTTAAGAAAATTATAATTAAAAATTTATTAAAAAATATTTTTATGCAGATATATTTGCGTTGAAATCAAGCAAAATTATCATCTTATGAAATGTTCAAGTAAACATATCTAGGATAAAAAATACTCATAGTAGCATCTATAACACTTATCTATACATAACATGTCGACTGCCAAATTTATATTTGCACTAATTTAGAAGCTATACCCAGTTGTACACATTGTGGTATACACCATTCTGTTATTTCACTAAAGTTTAAAGTTTAATTTTAAATGGGAGGCGATCAGACTTCAATTAATGTAGTGAAGTGCTGGCTGAATCAAACTACGTTCGTGCAGAATCTAACGATATAAAAAAGATTCCTTTACATTGAAGCTTTGGATGTTCTACAGAATATGTTTCACATAAAATATCAACGGATTATTCAATAAAAATTCCTCAGGTCCAATAAAAATAAGATGCAACAAAAGAAAATGATACATTAAGCTAAAATAGCAATAATATATTTATATGTATTCAATTACATAACAAAAAAAAACAACCCTCGGTAGCATTTAAATATGCACGGAATTAAAAAAAGAAAAAAAATTAAACCTTATTAATTACTTCTGACATAATCAGAAATTTCATTCAGTATGGGGGGAAAAAATCGAATCTTCATATTTTGATCATCATCTATGGAAAATAAAATCAGAGTGAAATATTAAAAACAAAAATGAAGATGATATTTTAAGAAAGTATAAAAATTACTTTTGTGCTATTCTTAAGTTATGGAGAATGAATTTCGAAATTATACTAGTTATTAATTCATTTAAATTCTCATTGAATCCCCGCCCCCTCAAATCGCTCCTAGGTATAAATTCCCACCCTCCAAAGTATATTTGTGCCAACTCTGGAAGTAATAAGTCTGTCCTGTGGGTAATATTTCCTTTATTATTAGAATCAATATTTCTAATGTGACTATTCGTCTTGAGTATCAGTCACACGTTCTAACATGCTCGATTTTCAGAAATGTAATAATCTGTGTTCTGAGCTACTAACTATTAAACTACTTAAAAATTGTTTTTTTCCCTCTGCTGCATATAACAATTTTATATATAATGTTGCATAATATTCGATTGAATCGTGAAAAATTTCTTTAAAAAAAAAGTTATTTATTTTCATATATTTCCAAAATGTATTTTTTTTAGAAAAATTAAGATTTGTTGTTACAAAAGAAAGCATGGAGCAGCTCCCGTATACAGCCTAGTGGAGCCATTTTTTTCGCCAAGAAGTCGCCAATAATGCGTATTTAGGATGTTGTGATTCTTAACTGGAAGTTTTGAAGCCACGTTAGGCTTATTTCCAAGACTGATAAAATGCAATAGACTATAAGTCAGAGGATGGCGATGCCCCCCTTTTTATTTTAAATAATTCAGATAAATGTTGTGATTATTGACTAATTTTTGAAGCCATGTTAGGCTTAATCCTAGGACTGACAAAATACACGAGCATAAATCAGGGGGAGGGGGGTGTTGAAATATTTATGATAAAGATCCAAATGAAACGATTTGTTTAATTATACGTATAATAAAGCATGACGAAATTATTTTTTGCTCCGATTTTTAAATATGATTTCTTAATTTTATGCTGAATATGTTCTCATGAAAACATTCATATTTTTTTCATTTTAAAAGCATAATTTATAAAAGTTAATAGCTGTATATGTGAGCTGCTCCTTATAAAAACACATAAAAATATTGAATATGTTCTAAGATTACCATAAAGAAGAATACATATGCCGATGACGGCAAGCAGAAATTATCGTTTATCGCCAAATTTCTCGCCAATTTGGCGGAGGCCGCATACTGGAGCTGAGCCGAAAGCATTTCTCTAACTTTGCAAATACTTTAATGAGAGCGATTATCCTCATCATTCAAAATCTAAATTGTTCGGCATTCATGAAAAAGCAAAGAGAAGAAAAGTCTAAAGCCAAAGGCTGTCTGTGCACTAAATTTGCTATCAAACGAAATAAAAAATAGGAAGTTAATCATTTACAAAGAAACTCTAAACCGGTATGGAACCGTTTCGTCTGAAAAGTGTCAAGGACTCATTACTAGTAATGAACAACAAAAGATAAATTATTTTTTAAAATCTCTTATTAAATTATCGCCATGATAGGAAAGATTTTAGACAATTTAATATAATACATTGATATTAATTTTTCTTTTTAAAATATAAAATTAGCAATTATGCATTCATCTATTACTAATATTACAAATAATGGTTATTACATAGGTCGTTTAGTTTAGTTATATTAACGTCCCGTTTGAAGCAACACTTGGGCTATTTTGGGACGGACCTCGTAATTTTGAACCGCGGTCAGATGACGAGGACGACACCTGAGCTGGCACCCCCCTCTCCACACCAGTGGGAGGACGTTTGGTCAGGACGGATTTAACGTGCAACAGACCCCCTTACACGACGGTTCTTCGGTGGAATCGGGTCTCGAACCTGAAGCCCACCGGTTCCGAAGCCGAGACCTTACCACCAGGCCATCGCGGCCTACATAGGTCGAATAATTTATATTGCATATATCTACTATAAAAATGTGATACATGCAAGGTGTGCCCCAAAAACGGAACAAATGTTTATTTTCATAACTATTGTAATTATACATATATTTCCATTTACAAAGTTTCATCAAATAGGGTTCCCAAATGTATGAGAATATGATTTATGCAGAGGGAAATGGTAAAAAGTTAGAACAATTTTTTTATGCTATCTCCATAGTGTTTTTCTCATTGACACTTTTCTTGACGTTTCTGGGATAGGATATCTGTGAGACTTTTGTTGTAATTTCCATGGCTATTTTCAATATCACGAAAAATTATTAAACATGCCGAATAAAAAAACATAAGTATGCATTTGTTCACTTTCGTTAATTTTGTTTAAAAATGGTCAAATAAGACGTTCATTTAAATGCTTCAAAACTGATTCAAAATGAACACCTTCGACACCTATTCAGAACAGCCTTCTATTAAAAATACTTCCTCATATGCGATCGAGTTCCTCACGTGTGATTTAAAAACAGTTTTTTTAATTCATCGGCAAACATCTACTAGGGATGACGAATATTTTACGAGTGGTTATTACGTAACCAATATCAAAAAGTCACAAACACCAGTGATCAATACTTTTCAAAGAGGGGTGTGATTCAAATCCTTGATACGATCTTACTAGTGATATTTCGATTAAAGGTTTGGATCACGATAGAAAGTAACAATCGATAAGATATCACAGAAATTTGCCGGAGCGGTGACTTCACTGGAAAGTAACAATCGATACGATCTGTCCAATGGAAGCTCTCGAAAGAAATCTGTGAATGGATTGAAAGTGAACGGACCGGTTATTGAAATTATTATATCATTGAATTGCATATCACTGAAATTTATAGGAGCGGTGATTTCTCCGGAAAGTGCGAAGTCACAGCTCCACTTCACGGGAGTGACTTCCGATATTCGCATATGATGATGCACTATTCCATACAGATCATTTTTAATTGCTCGTGACATGATTGACTTTGATTATATATATATATATTCTGCTTACTGCTGGTGCCATCTATTGGTAGAATATAGAACTAAAGTAAACATTTTAAAGAAATGACATATATTTTTAATTCCCCCATTCCAGAAAATGGTTCACTCAAATAAAGAAATTAAATAGTTTTGAGGAAAAAAAATTTAAGAAGTAAGTTGAAACAGATAAATTAATTGAATCACACGTTATTTAAATTAGTAAATTAAGTATTAATTACAATTAATAAATTTTATATTTAATATTAAGTAATAATTTTTGATTAATAATATGAATGACATAACAGATATTTGGAACACTTATTTAAAAATAACAATAGCAATATTATTTGTTATTAAAAAATCGTAGATTATGCATCTCTAACATCTACAGACCGTGTAGCCAATTTCTGCCATTTACCTACGGACCAAAGCCAATGTATCCCTTAGTTCAGACAAAATGTCAATCAAGGCCATCTGAATATATCGGTATATTCAGAATATTATTGTACAAAATGGAACCAACTAAAGAGTTTTTTAAAAAGAAATACGTAGTACATTTATGGAAAATTGTCACTAATATTGAACCTCTTTTACGAAGAATGCATCTTCACCGTTTCTAAAATGATACTTTGAAAGATTAACGATACTATCTCGCAATATTTGTCTAACAATAAAATTAACATACCTCTATTCAAAATTCATTTTTTAGAAAAGAAGGATTTTATTTTATTTAAAGTAAGGTTCGTTTGTAAAATTCTAGATGAGCGTAGTGTTGTCCATTTAACTATTGTATCAATCCATGGACTCCACGAATGTTGTATGAATGCCAGTGATTACATAATACACTCAACACTTTCGGTTTTGAAATAAGTTCCAAACTGACTCTTCGGACATTAGCATGAGGGTAACGAAGAAAAAAAAAAAAACTTGCATCACATGCATAACGCTTCATCCTTCTTCTTGAAAGTACGGAAGCTGTAGTTTGTAATCATTAGAATGTTCTGCAAACACATTTTCTAGAAGGATGTCAAAAATTCGGAAAACGACATTTGTATTCTTAAACAACAAGGTGGGCATTATCAACTGCATACTATGTAAATCGTTAGAGTATTCAAACGTTTCTAGTTAATGAAATATGTCAGATTTTTAGAAAGCACACAAGTACGAGAAAATAATTTTATTTTCTTGTTTCTAAACTACTTAAGTTAGCACGAAATCAAAAGTATAACATAAGTATCAAAGTCAATTATAGATATACTTTTCCTAAACAAGGACATGAGCAAAATGAATTTGAATTGACAATTTTGCTTATATATGAGAGCAGGCTAACAGCTCTACTCTTTTGAGGGATCTTTCTTTTTAATTTTTTAAAAAAGAGAGGATTCCTGTTTTAACCAGCATACCGGACTTGTCTTTAACTGTCATGATCGCACCAAATGTGCCTATATGGCGTTGTCCATCTGCTGTAATTATGTTACGAGATCGTACAGCAGGTAAATGAATATTTTAATGTTCAGAATTTTGAAGACATTAACTGCATTCTTTCTGCTTTGAATTGAATGTATTCATGATTTTTTTAAAATTATCATAAGGTTTGATAACTCATTTAATAGACATTTTAATATTTACAGCATTTTAATTTAATAGCTTGTTGCTTAAGCCGTTCAAGACCGTGATCACGCGATTCTCCTTTCCCAGTCCACGGTATCGCACATGAGATGAGCCTTTCCCACCCTAGGAGCCCACGATCACGTATACGCGATTTCAATTTGGAACGTTTTATTAAATTTTTTAAATGGCGCTAGATGGCGATTGAAGTCCGTTATAATTTCGAATAATGTTTCACAGAACATTGATTTTCAATATGCTCATTTGGTTCCCGAGTTATTTTTTTTTATTTGATCCGGGTATTTAAACATAAAAACAATGACACTTTTTCGGTTCGCTGAAGAAGATTGTGCATTTAAAGGACGTTGATTGACTGCGCTCTGGGTTTATGTTTATATTTTGATTAAGTTGTAAAAGAGATTACTTATTGGTTTATGTGGCTGCATATTTATTTGGAATTTGCTAAAAAAGAGTTTTATATATATATATATTTTGGGTCAGTTTCATTTTAGTCACAATGACGAAATATTTATGTGAGAGCGAGATTTCTAAATTGGTGAGTGAAACATAGGAAAGTGATTTTTCGATTATAAGCAGTAGTGAATCTGATTATTCAGATGACACTGAAATAATTGATTATGGAGATAATAATGTGGAGATTTTAATTAGTATGATAGGCAAAAAAGACATCACAGAGCCGCCATCCCTGGAGTTTTCTGGATAGAGCGGTATCTACATAATTAATCCAGAGCCAGCTGAAGAAGAATTGAAAGTGTATATTATACATAACTTTTTTTTATAAAAATGTTATTTCAATAAAAAAATGTTTCTTTAATTTATTTCATGTTCTTTAAAAAATAATTCTTAATAAAAAATAATCTTAAATAATCTTAAAAAAATAATCTTCTTAATAAAAAATTGTTTTTTAAGTATTGTGGCAATTGTATTATAACATATTCAGATACTATCAATGATAAAAAACTGCATATTTCAGAAGTGATGATTTTATATGAATTTTTTATATAAAATTAGGCTTAGCGTGAAAAGTTGCCCGGGTCTGTGGGTGTTTACACTCTCGTAGCGCGCGGGCTGGGGAAAGGCTTCTTTCTCCTTTCCCCGGTACTGAAGGGGTTAAGCTAAAAAAACACGTCTTTTTACTTCCACCCCCTTCACTCTTCATTTCTTATCCGGAAATTATTCGTGTGCAAACCTTGATGCCAATTTGAATAGCTTATTCAATAACTCAAATCTTTGAAATTGCTGATATATATTTTTCTCCGTGTCAAAGTGGAACGTGATTGGAATATGAGGGATACTCGCTCTGCTTGATGTTTTGGTATTTTTTAAAGAGAATTTTAATGATCGAATTCAAAAAGTTTTGTACTGAGCGTAATTTTCCCCCTTCAAGTTTTGGCATTATAACTGTAAGTTAACAGCTATTGTAATTTATTTAGCACCGCTTTATCGATGTGGGCAAGCGAGGAGCGAAGGGAATTTGTTACTTGTTTCATCCATTTATCACACTATTTAACTTGTGACCTTATAAATAATTCTGCCAACAGATGAAAGTTGAAAATAAGGGCGCCATCTGTAATGTTTGATCTAAAGTAACTAGAAAACTCTTAAATGGCGAGACTGAACGGTATTTCGTTTTCGCAGCTGATCATTGATAATTGGTAGAATAGCAAACAAAAATTGTTAATTGTGTTTTATTTTTAAATCTGATAATCTTATAAAAGAAAATTATTTATTCTGATTATGACTGAAAATTTACCAAATGGAACTTTAAATAGTTCAACGTTTTACTATTTTATTCTCGTCACTGACTTGAAAATAGAATAATTTTTTTAAAATTCATATGCTATCGTTTGGCTGACTATTTTTAAGTGTCATAATCAGAAATTAGAAAAAATTACTTTATGTGCATATTATTTGTGCAGTATTTAAAATAATTCTATTTCATTTCAAAATAAAACACGTGCCTGCATTGATTTTCACTAAGCACACTTTCTCTTTTACTTATTATTATAAAAAAAATTTCAAACTTCAAAAAAAAATAAATTATATTGCATTTTTGTATAGAGTAGTACACATTATATACAATAATAACACACAGATGTATTAGTTTTTTTAAGTTTCATATACAAACTTCAAAAGAATATGTTGTTGAAAATTGTAAATTTGAGACAAGTTCGGCTTACTCGGTATGTAAGAACGGAATCAGATGCCAGGGCAAGATGCTGACCCCACATTCGCAGCCCACCCTTCTTACCGCAGGCCGATGGCAGAAGTTGAAAGCGCAGAATTGCAGAAATACAGAGCCTATTTCATTATTTTGCCATTTATATGCTTTCCGAAAGCTAAGTTTCCATTTTCGATTCGGGGTTTGTTTGTTTGCGTTATGTTTATTGGCGCAAGAGGCATATATGACCATGCTGTGCCAAGCAAATGGTAGGATTATAAGAACATATGAATTCAAAAAAGTAAAAGCAAACAGCACAAGATAAAAATGCATAAAATATGATAACGCCAAAAAGAGAAATAAAAAGTTTTGAAATTTTAGTTCATAAAAAAAAAATTAAAAACAGGAGAATGCGAGAACAATGATGAAATATTTTTAAATATAACAAACATAAATTAATCTATATGTGAATGTAGAACTGAATAACTTTTAAAAAGTTAAAAATATTCGGGTGTTGATTCTCAACCACCAAGTCTGCTAAAGTTAAGTGAATGGAAGAAACGAATACGATGAGAATTAAAAGCAGGGCACTCGACCAAAATGTGATATACTGTAAAATCCAGTTGACAAGTGGAACACGTTGCTGCTTTTTCGCCTAAAATTAGATGCCTGTGAGTGTGGCTAGTGTGTCCTATACGGAAAAGAGTCCATTTGACATCCATCTCACGTATAAGAAGAACAGGCCACAAACCAATGATAGGTTTGATAGAACGTAGCTTATATTGAACCTGAAAGTTCCGTGTCTCCTGCCAAGAAGAGTATGAGTGATTAAAAACTACCCTCTTAACATCAGAAAATGAAAGTCCGATTCTTAAAAACGCCGTCGCCGAATTTTGCAACTGAGTCGGCCTTTTCGTTTACCAAAAATGCCCACATGACCCGGAACCCAACAAAAAATGATATTAATATCCTCATTTTGTAATAAACGAAGAGTAAACAAAATACGAACAGCAATCGGATGCATTCGATAATGATAATTAGAAAGTGCTTTCAAGGCGCTCATGCTATCGGAATGAATGATGAAATTACGCTAAGTAGAAGCCGAGATTTTTTGCTATTGCTACTCAGCGTAATTTTATCATTTTGTTTACTCGGTTCTGGGATCGCGTCAGTTACCATCATTTCGAAACAAAAAGAAAAATTATTCGAAGAATTATTCCGTATTAAATTAAATATTTTCCAGTCAGACTTTCAATCAGTTTCTAAAAATCAAATAAATTTCTAGTTCTCTGAAAATAAATAATTGGATATGGCTCCCAATTTGATTTTAAGTATTTTTCTCATTTTATTTGAACCATCTTTCTGTCTCTAGACTTTCTGTCTAGTCGGACTTTCAGTCAGTTCCTAAAAATCAAATAAATTTCTAGTTCTATGAAAATAAATAATTGGATATGTCTCCCAATTTGATTTTAAGTATTTTTCTCATTTTATTTGAACCATCTTTCTGTCCCTAGACTTTCTGTCCAGGCGGACTTTCAGTCAGTTCCTAAACATCAAATAAATTTCTAGTTCTATGAAAATAAATAATTGGATATGACTCCCAATTTGATTTTAAGTATTTTTCTCATTTTGTTTGAACCATCTTTCTGTATCTAGGTAATTTAAGCTTCAAAATAATCTTATTTCTATGTCACAGATTAGTTTAAAGTTGCTAAGGCTTTATAACTTGTTTTCATCAATAACTTTTATCCGATAATTTTTAATTATAGCACTGTGATGGCAAAAATAATGATCCCACGGTTTAAAAGTCTCCGCTTTGTTCCGATTTAAGGCAGTTTTGGCGCCTACTGTGCTTTTTTAATTAATCATAGTCTTATAGGCCTATGCTTTTTATTAATCACTAGCCGCCTTTGGCGACCAGCCAGTTCGCCAATATTACCGCTCGCTACAATTTTCAATTAAATATTTTAAGTAACTGGTCTCTTAATAGATTCTCAAACAAAACAATTTTAATCTTCAAATTTTGATAGTCATACCAAACTTATACTGTTGTTTAGATCGTTTCGTTCAATTTACTATATATATTTTGCTAATTTGTTGTCATTTCTGGCAAAACTTCAAATTTAATTTAAAGTGAAAATGATGAAATTGCAATTAGTATAAAGATATTTTTTAATAAAACCAAGCGTTTTATTTTATTTATCATCTTTATTGCTATTTATTTATTACTATTATTATTGAATATGAGTATTGCAAACAGAATATCTCGGTATTTAAGTCTTATGTGAACTACAAAATATTTTTGATAATTTATGTAATATCTCAAACAATAATTTAACAAAAATTTCTCAGATTTAGCATAAAATTCAGTTTTTAGTTTTGCTTTCAAAAGGATTGAAATGAAATCAATAATAATATTTTGTTCCAGCCTATAAATATATTTCAAAAATTATGAAATCTAAATTTAATGCAGTAAGGTATCATATTCTGAGAAATATTCTGGACACACCAAATTTTAAATAAATGAATGAATGTTTCTATTTTCCACGATCAAACGCGTATTTTTTTTGAAACGATCGATGGAAAATCTAAAATTATCCTTTTTTTTTTATTGAATAGTGATATTCAAATTTTCATAAATCAGTCAGTTTAAGTGATTGATTTAGTTGAATGGAAATTAACTCTTTTTTATTTAAAATATTAGTGTTTCAAGAGCATTTTGTTATTCGTGATTTCGACAGCAGAAGCTTTATGTAAAATCAAAAATTCGTTATTTATTAGAGCATTTATTGAATTAAGTTACATAAAATATAATCATTTTTCTATTTAAACCATTTTAGTAAATCTGTTGTGTTCGTGCGTCAACAAAAATAGAATGCAGACAAACTTATTATGAAACTAAATCTTATTACATTATAGATAATATTATCAAATCTACATCAACTTATTTTCATTCAAAATTCTAGCATCTTTTTTAAACAACAAATTAAAAGTTTCAAAAATATCACTGTTGCCAGTCTGAATTTCACAACTATTTACAAAATAAAATTTATAATTATTAAAATAATCGTTTGCTACTTTTAAATAAAATATTTACGATTTATGTCGCAACAGATCTGTGTCTTACTAAAGGTTTACAAATTAGCTGTGTGGCCATGATTTGAATGGATATCTTGTTCATATTAAACAAAACTTGCCTTAAAATAAAACTTATTTATTGGATTAATAATATATAGAGTATAAAAGATCATAAAAGAATTTTTCTTGAATTTATTTTTTAGAAAAAATAATATTTCATATTTGTTTCATTTCCTACAGACACGTGACGAAAATTATATTTTTGCAGATTTCATTTCCAAAAAGATTTAATTTATTTTCAGTT
Organism: Argiope aurantia; assembly: GCA_026543865.1. Lineage (NCBI taxonomy): Eukaryota > Metazoa > Arthropoda > Arachnida > Araneae > Araneidae > Argiope > Argiope aurantia. The sequence continues at coordinate 126,227 of JAPMOR010117437.1, forward strand.
AGAGCTTTAATCAATGTGATGGCAACACTTTGAAAAAAGCTATTTTTTTTTCTCCTGAATGCGAAACGTGCTTAATCCTCATTTTTATTTTTGACGAAAAAAATTATTGAAAAACATAGTTAAAATATTTATTTAAAAATTCATTAAAAATAGAAATTTAATTTTAAGATTAAAACAGTAGTATCATTTAAAAGATAAATTTTTGATCTTTAACTTCATGTAAAAATCTTTTTTGTGCGGTAATATTTTCGGAAGTTATGGCAGAAACACATCAAAATTTCGCTTAATTTTTAAATAAATAAAATTCTAATTAAAAATTCGAAAAAATAACCCCCAGGTGCACATTCCCGGCCTCCAAGGTATACACGTGCCAAATTTGGTAGCTGTAGGTTGAATGGTCTGGCCTGTAGAGCGCCAACACACACACACACACACACACACACACATTGAGCTTTATTATAAGTATAGATAGCCGTTTCAAGTTCGGAGCAATATTTTATTGCATCGATCCATTTCTGAATATATTTCAAACCCACGATTACTGACATTTCGTTCACACATCAAGAAACATCAAGGTGCTTCATTCTTTGTAATGTTATAACATATATAAATAATTTTCAAAAATTCCTTAAATAAACGGAAGAATTAATTTTAAAAAACAACATTCAAATTGGAAGAAGGGAATAAGATAGGAATGTGATGTTTAAAAGTTGCTCACTAGATGGCAGCATGAGTAACTTTAAATAAATTTTGTATTTTGTTCAAAACTTTTCCCTCTGATTGGTGGTGCTATTCAGCAGATTGGAGGTAGATTTATTGTACTCAGGAGTTTGGAATTCTACAGCCATTTAATGAAAATAGAATATGATTTGGCGAATCATTCAAACAAATATATTAATGTTTAAAAGTTATCAACATAATGTATGTATTAAATTGATTTTACAATGTATTTTAAAAGGCAGTTAGAAATATTTTTTATTAGAAATTTTCAATAAAACGATTGTATACTTTGTGATGAAAGCAAAATAAAATCGTTTCGTATCGCTTTATGCATTGCTTAAGTACCGTACTTATATTAAAATAATATGAGTAGGGAACTATGAAAAATAAATCTTCAAGGATCTTTATCCCGGCCCCGGTACAATGGTGTTTTTCTTGTTAACTGCAACCTAAGAGTTTTCTTTTCCAAAAGTGAAAAAATTGTATTGAATAAGCAATTGGTAATACAAAATGTTATTTTTAATTTTAAGCCCCCCCCCCTCCAAATATCATTTGTAGGAAACAATAGAAATACAGCAGAATTTGCGGGTTATGAAAAATCTTTTAAAATCTAGCACAAAACATTGATAAATAGTATCATTTCTCTCCTTCTTATTTTGGATTCCTAATTTTTTTTTTTTTTTTTTTTTGTTAATCTTAATCATGCAATTGAAAATTCAATACTTTAGGAAACATCAGGATATTAAATTTCTATCAACATTCGTAATTTTTAAGTACTAATGCACTGAAAGAGAAAACAATGCATAAAATTAAACTCCTTTTAAATTTTTTTTTCATTTTACAATTCTTAGTCAGCACTATTCGCTTCATTTAACATCTGTTAGAATTAACCATACAAGGAGACAATTCTAATATGCTTTCACAAAATTTTCTAAAATAATTACAAAACATTCTATTGCTGTAAAATCCACATATTTTCAGAAACTTCTCTGTAATTGACATTCAGCTTACGCGTATCTCCTCCTTTAAAGCCCCGTTGCCCTCCCATCATTCAAATCAAACAACCTACTTTCGCAGTTTTGGTACTTAGCAATACAATGCCTCACATATCTATTACATCTGTGAATACAAAGTTTCCTTCCTTGTTCACAAAACCCCGCCTCTTCCATGTCCATCAAATTCCGACTCCTCCCTCCTTAATCATCAGTTATGTTAATTCGTCGCGAGGAGGCAGTTCATCGGGTGCAACGACACGGTCAGAGGGTTAATGACACCCACGAGCGAGCGATCACCCCTGTGTTCGACGAACCTGCTCTTCACTTTCACTTTCGACCCACTTTCGATTTCGTTCGGCATTTTCAATTTCGCTTCGCGGTAAGAGAAAGTTTTGGGTCAAGGATGGACTGGGTCTATTTTTGTGATCGGGGAGAGAAAGTAGACAAAAAGTTCATCTACCCCTCGAAAAATGGTTGGGGCCGACCTTCGCCTACTTTTTCTTACCTCGAGTTCATTGCTCATTCATCGCTCTTGTTTTAGAAAAGGAACTTCCTGTTTATTTGATTTTTATTTTCATTCGTTTTTTTTTTCAGTTACTTTTTCACAGTTTTGATGTTTGATTTCTTTCCTTTATTGCCTTTCAAGTTAAAATTTGCCAAAAATTTCAAATTTGACAAAATTTTCTTTATTACCT
>JAPMOR010117437.1:133957-209641 GCA_026543865.1 Argiope aurantia
TGTTTTCTGATGCATCGAATTTCGTTACCGCTATCGAAATTGGCAATAGATTAGCCGACCTTGTTGACTATTCCACTTTGGCAGATTGAAATCTATGTAAATATGCCTCTTTAAGACACTGAGGACGCCAACAATGCCAAGTATAAAGCTAAATTAGGCAAAACATCAGTTTAACAAAATCAGTAAGAGGATTGTTAGAAGAACTACACCATTTGTTTGTTTGGTTTACCATATTGGCGATAAACTCAAAGAGCACATTAAAGTAGATATCTGTCACTTGCTATTTTAGAATGATGGCTTATTCCTTGTAAACATATCAGAAAGTAGATTTGAACCGTTGGCATGCAACTCTTTTTCGAGATTTTTCAATTTAAAATAAACGCTACATCGCCAAGAATCCTTCAAAAAGAAACAGCTGAAAAAGTGTGTAAAATCATGCAGATGAAACTGAAAGAAATCGCTTGAGGAAAAGAAATTGCATTGCATTAATGTCAGTAGGGATTTGACGACAAGCCTTTTTAGGCTATTACTTTGTAAAAAATGAAGTGTTCTGAGTTTTATACCAAATTAATTCTATATATTGTTGCAAAAATTCTCTCAAGAACGATGTGAAGATGCAGATAAAATGCAGACTTTATTGCCTACAAAACGTGTATTAAATACACATAGCACAAACTACAAGTACACAGCGAATTAACTCTATCCAATCCACTAATTACAGGTAAGAGCAGAGCTCTTGTTAGAACGCAAGCCAAAAAGAAAAGACATTCTCTCAAGCCACACTCGACTATCTCAGCTCTCGCTCTGAACTTTCCACGCCGCGCCTTATATAGCATCCCTCTAAAGCTAAATTTCTGCAACATTCACTAGGAACAAATCCTTATTTCTTAGATTCCATTGCATATTTTAGTGTGTAGAAAAAAATCGTTAGCGATCTCATTATGTCACCAACACATCTATATCTCCAAGTTAGTCAAATATGGCAATATTCTGTTGGAAATCCCCTTAAAACAGTCTTTTCTCGCTGAGGCTCGATTCCATTACAAATTATTTTTATACAATTAAACTATTTACAAATATTAACAAAATTTACATCTATTTACACAAAATTCATAACATTGCCCTCCCCACCCCCTCCTTAAAGACTGCACGTCCCGGGCAGTGCACTCCTCAAGAGAAGAGGAAGTTAATTATCATCTTAATAAGGTGCCAAACGATCGTAGTGTACAACTTTGGACTTGCTTGACGGAGTTCATTGAATCCTGACCATGGCGTCGTTTATCTGTTTTACCACAGAGTACAGTCCTTTCCAGCAAGTTTGAAACTACAGGGAGAATCCTTTCCGACGTTTAGAACTCCAAAGCCACGTGTTGGCGTCGTATCGGGTCTTCATGCGCTCCGTTGCGATGTTGATCCTATCTCGGGGAAACTGATGAAAGCTCTCTAACCGCACCTGTAAGTCGTCCAGATACTACTCAGGTGAACAAGGCGCATCCGGTGGTCGTTCGAAGAGCAGGTCGCACGGTAGTCGCAACTCTCGTCCAAACACGATCTGTGATGTAATGTAACCGGTACTCTTCGTGAGTTGCATTCTGGTATGCCAGAAGGAACAACGACGACTTTTGGTCCCAATTTTGTTGGTTTCGGGATACAAACAGGGCCAGGTGATTCAGGATAGTCCTGTTGAATCGAACCACCATGCCATCTGATTGTGGATGCAAAGGCGTTGTCCTGATCTTTTCCGTGCCTAGCAGCTCACAAAGTCCTGTGAAGACTGCAAAGTTGAAATTTGTCCCCTAATCGGAATGGATGAGAAGGGAGACATCGAACCGGGAGATGCAGTTCTGTAACAGGACTTCTGCTACGCTTCTTTATCAGGAATCGGGTAGGCCTCCGGCCATTTGCTGAAGTAATTCATGACAACGAGTATGTACTTGTTGCCATCGGCCGTGCGAGGAAATGGGCCTAACACATCGAGGGCGATTCTTTCAAACGGTGCTCCCACTTTGTACTTCTGGAGTTCCCCGATAGTTCGAGTCTTGCGGGAGGCACATGCATCACAGAATCTGCACCACTTCTCTACATTGGACTTCGATTTGACCCAGAAGAATGGTTCTTGAACCTTATGGAGAATCTTCATGATCCCGAAATAACCACCTATTGGGCTGCTATGAAGCTCCTCTAAGACACTGGAGACTCGCGAATCAACACCATTTGCCACCTAAAGTTCTTCACGTCGTTGGATTCCCATTTCCGGAAAAGTACTCCGTTCCTGAGGTATAGGGAATCCCACATGGTTCAATATTTCTTTACCTCACGACCGTAATGTGCCACTTGCTACGTTGGTTTCCCATCGGAAGCCCTCATGAGGTCTATAATGGGTTTCAGGTCTTTGTCTCCGATTTGGCTTTTGCGGACGTTTGTATCACACCAAGGATCATTGTCTAATGTTTAAGGGACCGAAGTTACTTGTCGGATAGCAGTTGAAGTAACTCCGAATTTTTCTTCCGCCTTAGTACTGTGCTTGCAATTCTCAGGGCAAGATCTTCTAGAAAGTGCGGCTGCGTTGCCCTTTTCGGTGTTGGATGTCGATGTTGTATCCATATGGCTATTTGTTCTCCCAGATTCTTGAAATTCAATAACCAGGCCAGTGACGCGCGATCAGTTCTAAGAAGGAATTTCCGGCCATACAAGTAGTGGTGGAAATGTTCGACGGCCTTTACTATAGCCAGCAACTCCTTCCGGGTGATTCAATAATTCCGCTCAGCCTTTGACAAGTTCTTACTGAAGTATGCGATGACCCGCACACGCCATCGATCTCCTGTGACAGCACAACACCAATTCCTTTGTTACTGGCGTCCGTATATAAAATGAAACCTTCCTCAAGTCAGGTTATGCTAGCACAGGTGCAGATGCTAATGCAGCCTTAAACTCGTCGAATGCGTTGTCACAATCAGCAGTCCACAGGAGCTCTTGTTTTTCCTCCTTCAGTCTATGGAGTGGCATTGCAATCGTAGAAAAGTTTCTCGCGAATCTACAGTAGTATGTGCAGAGTCCGAGAAAACTTCTAGGCTGATGTACATCACGAGGACGAGGCCAACTCCTAACAGCATGCGTGTTTTCGGGTTCCGTACTAACACCTTCGGGACGAGATGACATGTCTGAGATAGTTCACCTTCTTGCGAAATAGCTTGCACTTCATCGGACTCAATTTCAGGTGAACTTCCCTCAACCTTGTGGAAACTCTTCTGATGTTTGACACATGCCATGTGAGGTCTTCCCAATTATGATTATGTCGTCTAAATAGACGAGGCAGGCGTCGCAGGACAGTCCCTTCAAACCAGTCTCCATGAGCCTTTCAAACGTGGCTGGCGCATTGCACAAGCCTAAGGGCATCAGTTTGAACTGCCAGAGTCCTTGTTCAGTAATGAAGGCGGTCTTCTGACGGTCGTCTGGATGGATCTCGACCTCCAAGTAACCGTTTTTCAGGTCCAGGGTTGAGAACCACTTGTTCACGGATAAGGTGTCGAGGGTGCCGTCGATTCTGGGGATAGGGTAGCTGTCTTTATTTGTTACTTCATTCAGCTTCCTGTAGTCAACGAAAAATCTCGTGGAGCCATCCTTCTTCCTGACCAGTACTATAGGAGAGGCCCAGGGACTGGAAGAAGGCTCGATAACATCACACTCTTCCATCTCCCTAAGCAGCTGTCTGGGATGTCTCAATCTTCAAGGAAAACACCAAAGCGCATTTTAGGTCCTTTGCGTCCGAAAGTCTAACTCTTGTCTGGATATATGGGTCACGAATTGCATCCACAAAGTACTCTAGAGCTAATGTATCTCGGACGTCGGTTGGACAGTCAGGTAAGGCAATGAGGGAGAGCCACTCGATTTCCGACGCCAGCTCCTGTAGACACTCCCCGATCTCTGTGTCCTGGACTTAAGTTGTGCTCTAGTATAATCTTTTAGGTGTTAGTTGCCAAACCTGAGTTCTAGGGCGGTTGTCAGGGTGATCAAATCCTTCCGCCTATCTTCAGGTATTGTCAGCAGGACGTCGACTGCTTCTCCGCGAAGAGATGTCGCAAGATTATATGCTTTCGCGACATCGCTTCATCCGTTTGCCGCCGCGACCATGTCGAATTGCGCCTTCTACACATTTCAGGCGCTCTTTACATCAAAAATGGGTCTTGACCTTCGGCCCTGGAGGGGTTGCAGGAACGGCGGAGATGCCCTCAACGCCCGTGGGGCAATCAAAAACATCTGTCGCTCCTTCCTTCTTCGGCACTCCTTTCGTTTCTAGTTGTTGAATCCTCTCCTCAATTTCCCGGATAGCGGCAGTAGTTGACTCTCTCACATCTTGAACAGATTTCTCTACTTGCTCAACCCTGGATGACATCTTGGTTATTTCGGTAACAGCAGAATCCACTTTGGCGACGGTGACATCTGTCGACTCCTTGACTTCCGCAATGGCAGACGAATCTTTCACGCCAGCAATGGCAGAATTCGTCGAATCTTTCGATGCAGCAATGGCGATATTCGTCGACTTCTTTACGTCGGCAATTGCGGACAGAATATTTTTCAACTGTTCATCCATCGCTCTTTTTAGGGGCATTCACTAAACCCCTTTCCGGACACCAATTGTCACGAAAATTCTCTCAAGAATTATGCTAAAATGCAGACTTAATTGTCTACGAATCGAGGGTGGGGCAAACGCAAAAACTGCGTGGACGTTCCAGGCAAGTGTGGAAATTTCTCCAACGTTCCCTAGGAACAAATCTTTATTTCTAAGCTTCCACTGCACATTTTAGCGTGTAATAAAAACCTTTAGCGATCTCATTATGTCGCCAATACACCTACATCGCCAAGTCACTCAAATATGGCGACCTTCCATTGGAAATCCCCTTAGAACAGTCTTTTCTCGCTGACGCGCGATTCCATTGCGAGTCATTTTTATACAATTAAACTATTTACAAGTATTTACAAAATTTATATCAAAATTTACATCTAATTTCACAAAATTCATAACAATATATATATTCTTGACAGTAAAACAGAATTTTAAATTAGATGCTATTCATCCATTTTCTATTACAATAGATTATAAACAGAAAAGTAATTACAAGTGCAACAAAGCAATTTTTTGTCCTGTTTTGGAATCGTCCATCTTCTTCTCTAGTCATAACATAAAGCGGAACCTCGGTAGAATCCAAGTTGCGCCAAGCTCAGCAATCGACAAAAATTTGCAACTTAGCAACTTAGAGAATAAATCATCAACATTTACAGAAGAAAAACATATTTAGCGTCTATACCATTCATCGAAAATAAACGTTTCATACTCATTTTTATGTTTCTATGGGCAAATGGGTTTCGATGAGAAGTATCCATAAATTATAAGGATGCGTATTTATAATCTCTCTCTTTCTTTTGTTCTTTCTCGCAGGCAAAGGTTATAAAAGCGCCAAGATTCACAACTGAGGTATGTTGTTTTTCTGCTACCATATGAAAGTATGTACATAATTATTAAACTGTATTATAAAGATGGAATTTTATAATTGTTTTCACTTCATTTCCTGGTCTGATAGAATTCTAAAATTTTACAAACTTTTATATTCACAATGATAATATACTACTTTGATAATAATTTTAATACTTTGGCACAGTAAAATTGAAAATCATTTTTGCACCAGTAAGCATCAAATCAATCCGTTTTAACATTTTCAGAATAAGATGTTAGCTAATCGATTGTTTTGATTAAATTTTGATTCATCCTGTGTGGCTTCACCTAGTAGAAAATTTGCAACAGATAAATTGAATTCAAGATTTCTTAATATTTTTAATGCTAAATTATAAATTAATTATAAAAATCTAGAAAATATTGGGCTTTTTTTGTATACTAATAAATAAATAATTTCATGAAAAAAGCTGTTTTTTATTTTATAATTATTATTCTTAAATCAGTATTTCTAGAATGAAAAGAGAAGTTATGATTTCTTCACTTTACTATCTGGGGGCATGGCAGTGCCCCCCGCCAAGTCGAGCAAAAACAAGCGGCACGGCCGTACCATCTTTTTCTCGAAGCAGTTCGGGCCTATAACTCCGTTGTGGATAAAACTAGAAGCCTGAATTTTCCGTAACCAAGCAGGCATTATATAAACACGGTATATTTCAAATTTCATTAAATTTGAACCAGTAGTTTAAGAATTATAACTAGCCAAAGTTTTTGAATTTTGTCACTGACTGACTGATTGACTGACTGACTGACGATCATCAAATATCTAAGGCATTTCTAGCAGACATAGAAGCTTCAAATTTAGAATACAATTACTGTTTAGTAAATAAATCAAGAAAAACTAAAATATGCGTGTAATAATGGACGGATCGAAAAAATTCTCGAAGTTTCGAGCATTATCCATTTTTTCGGCAAATTCTTCGCCAAGTCGCCAAATGGTCTCCAAGTTTGTCATCAAGCTCTGGGGTCACTGGCTCGGCATCCGACAGCATCCAATACAGATTACTGTAAAACGGTCTTTCTTGTGATGACACTATTCACGTAGGAAGCAAAATTACAGGTTTGAAACAATATCTAATTTGAAATAATTCAATTTGAAGTTGTGGAAGCTGCAAACGCAATGGGTGACATTCAAAGAATCAATCTGGTAGAAGAAGAGATAACTGATCTTCAAAGTATGATCGCAAAACTTAATGCAGATCAAAAAAAGAGTCTGCGATATGATCACAAATAAAATGAACACACCTGATAATAATACTGACGTTTTACGCAGTTTTGTGAGGGGAACTGGTGGCACTGGTTAGAGCTTTTTAATAAAAACTCTGAAAGTTTGGGTTAAGACGTATTTAAACAAAAAAGTGGCAGTTAGTGCTCCAACAGGAATAGCTTTATTTAATGTGAATGGATTGACTATACATAGACTATTGCAGCTGCAAGTAGAACAGAAGCAAACACCGAAGTAGAAGTCACTTTCTGATGAAGTGCTCCAAGTTCTGAGATCAGATTTGAAAGAAGTAGTGTTGTTTATCATAGACGAAGTTTCGAAGATATCCAATGTTACTTTAACATATATTCATTTACGTTTATCTGAAATATTCGACATAAGCGACGATCAGAATGGGTGATTTGGGAAAAAAACCTCTTGTAGTTTTCGGAGATCTCTTACAGCTTCACGGTAAGAGAAAATTCACCTTTTGAAAAACTATCAACTGCTGAAACTAACAAGTTGTTAGGTTCATTCAGTATACCGAATCTGTGGATTGAACTGTTCATATACAATGAACTTACAATTAACATGCGACATCTCAATGATTCTGACTTTGTTGAATGCTAAATCGAATAAGATTAGGTGTGACTACACAAAAAGACCGCGATTTACTCTCGACTAGATTAATAACTCTCAAATCCAATTCAAATGAAAACAGATTAATTGAAATAATTGAACACCTCTCGAAACTTCCTGATGATACCGTTTGCTTATTACCTACAAAAAACATGTGTTAACAATTAAATACTACAATGCCTAAATCTCTTCCACATTCCGAAATAAAACTTACAGCTGCAGATAGCATAGATTACCCCAGAGACCTAACAAAAAGAACTCTTGAATGCATAAAAAAATATGAAGACAATGCTTCTATGACTGCAGGCCTGGAAGAGAACATAATTATAAAAATAGGAGCAAGTCATGTTAAGGCGAAATATTGACGTGAGTCTTGGTTTAGTTAATAGTTCTATCGGTATAGTGCAAAGAGTAAAGGTTGATCAGGAAATTACTAAAATAATTAAGAAAATATGCATTACATTTAATAAAGAACATGTTTACGAGCTTTGTCCGGTCAAAATTAAATTTGAAATTATTAATAGAGCTTATGTTCATCGTATACAGTGATACATACACTACAGTTTCCCATATGTATAGCCTATGCTGTAATAATGCACAGAAGTCAGAGCCTAAGTCTAAATAAGGCACTGATGGATATCGGTTCTGCAGTATTCACACCCGATCAAGCTTACGTGGCACTTTCGAGAGTTACAAGTCTGGATGGCTTACATCTAATTAATGTCGACTTTGGAAATATTAAAGCACAGGAATCCTCAATTTGTGAATACAACAGACTAAGAAGTATTTACCGTCCAGACTTGTCAAAAATTGTAAAATCAAAGCTTACGAGAAAAACCCATAGAGACAGGGATTGTGCTTTGAGAAAAACTGTAGCTGAAGCTCAAGAAGTAGTACCGGAAAAGAAAAAGAGGAAGACTACATACGAAAATAAGAAAAGGACTATCTACTAAAAGAAATGAGATGCCATCAAAAACATAACTTGTAAAAAAATCCAAGTCTCGCACCTCAGTTCTTCCATCGTAAAAAGTTGCGAGATTCATGTAATACCAAGTCGGTCCATTTATTCAGTCCCTACTTAAGGGTCCTTCTGTCTTAAGTTATTACGTAATTAGTTAACCTAACAATCGCAGTAGCACTAAACAATCTAATTTAACATAATTTGTTAATGTAATCTAATTTAATGTAAAGATACATTGTGTTTTCATGCGATGGCCAAGTCAATCTATTTATTTAAACCATAAAAGATTTTTAATATTGATATGGTCACTATAAGATGTTGTTAGGTTAGCTAATTATGTAATAACTTAAGACAGAAGGACCCTTAAGTAGGGACTGAATAAATGGACCGATTTGGTATTACATGGATCTCACAACTTTTTACGGTGGAAGAACTGAGTTGCGAGACTTGGTTTTTTTTTACAAGTTATGTTTTTGATGGCATTTAATTTTCTTAATGTTAAATAGATTCTTAATTTCAAGAATGTCGTGGGAACTAATCTGCAATGTTTCATTATAGGAGCTGAATGAAGAGGTCGACACATTTCTAACTTGCTATAATCCGTATATGTCACAGAATTGCGTAGAATTCGATCTCAAGGTAAGAAATCCAACTTATTCAGCTATGAAAGCTTAAAGTTAAGCTTACAGTGGTGAGTGGGGTTATGGGATGAATGTCAAGTGGCGGCTTGTTAGCTTAAAAATGAGCTAAGGGACAAAAAAAAATATTGCAAAATAATTTGATTAAATTACGATTCTTAAAAAACAGATTTGCTTTTAAATAGCTCAACGTTTTTACTTCTAATTAACTGAATTGTATTTTAGCGAATCATCAACGTATTTTTCCCCCCGATATGTGACTTCTAATAAAAGAAAATGGAGATGCTTTAAAGCAAACGAGTTTCCGACAGGGCGATAAGAAAACGCAGTCAATGATAGCTAAGGAGAAAACCCCATCAAAGGAGTAAAGGCGAGCCTTGAACGGGTGGAAAACAGCAACATCCAATCAGTGGGAGTAGTCTCCAAAAACCTTTCTCCTATACTCTCAAATAAATGTGCGTCCCCCCCCCCCTAATACACACATCCTCAAAAATCGCAGCACTGACGCACGAGAGTAGCGAAATATTAACCTTTGGCATGAATTTAGCATTTTTATTGAATCTAAAGTGTGATCCTTGGCATAGTTTTTGGCGAATAATCCCTGCCATATGATTAGCCTCCGAAAATCGAATATCTGCTTTAGTCGCGTTTTTTCCTAACCGATTTAAACTGAAATTTGATACAGAATTACAAATGTAGTCAAAAAATCATATATCAAATTTATGTATTTAAGTCACTGCGCTTTTGAGTTTTCGCGTTTAAATACATTTGAAAGTAAAGACTGACAAAAAGTCAATTTCTTGAAAAAAAAAATGGTTCTCATTTCGATAGGTATCTATATGTTGGATGCTCAAACCTGTTTACAAAATTTAATCCATCTAGCTTTCCTTGTTTTGAGTAACCGTGTTAATTTATATTCAGACAGCTGGACAGACAGATTTCCACTAAATGGATTTCACTCAAAATTAGAAGGAGATTTGAGGTAAAGTCCATATATCAAATTTCATCATGTCCAGCTAAAAGCGATTTTCAGTTATCGCCATCACATACATAACATAACGCCATCCTGTGCCCCCGGTGCCTATAACACTAAGTTATCTAACCAGTTGGATAAGCACAAGATGGAAGGAAGGAAAAAAAATGTTGGTATAAAGAAAGAGACGACAGACCATCCGGGGTTCTCCAGAGAATCCCATCGGTGTCAAATCCTACGCGACTGTAATTTTTTGGTGAAGTAATAACTGGATGGAGGAGACAAGAATACTGAAACAAATGGTCACTATGGGTTGAACTTACAGGGAAACGAAATTACCTACTGAAAAAAATTGATAAGTTACATTGAGAACATCTGTATGACATGTATAAGCATATAAATAATCACTGAAGAGTCAGAAATCTGTAACGTCCGTCTGTATCTTGTGGTTTTGGTTTCCTTCGTGAGAACTGCACTTTTGAGGGACTTTTGAAGTTATAATTTCGGCTGATTTTGACAAGAGGCATTCTGGTCTCAGCTATTGTGTAGTCTTGAAAAGGTCTTGGTATTTATGAATATGGTTTACTATGGAGTGGATCTTTCCGCATGAAAGGGTATTCGATGCAACTCTCCTGTACCATTCTTCCTCCAGATTTGTTTCTGGCTTTCTCATGTGCCATGAGACAGTCAGTAGGCATTCGGTGGCATAGTGAATTGGGGATCCTATTTCCCCACAGCTACAGTAAGGAGAGTTGGCCAGATGGAATCTGTGTAGGTATGTCGGGAATGGGCCGTGTCCAGTGAAGAAAAGGACATCCGCTCTGTTCCAGTTGGCCGCGTAGAGAGAAACTTTCGATATTATTTTGAATGTGGAGCGGCCTGTTTCGCCTTCTTCCCATTCCTTTTGCCATTTTGTCATCATATCGGTTTGGAGGATTTTCTTCAGATGACATCTTGGAAGCTTCATTATATTTCGATCTTGATTAGCAATAGCCGCTGTTTTGGCTAGTTTGTCCGCCGCTTCATTCCCTTCATAGCCTACATGTGCCTTGATCCATGATATTTTAATGTGAGGATTTGCAAGAAGAAGCGAAAATGTATCTCTTGCTAATTGGCTATTAGATTTTGGAGAACTTGAGGCTTGTATACTTGCTTTATTGTCGACGTAAATAGTAACTGGATCTGATGTAGGAAGAGAGGTTGCGTATTTGACTGCTCTATTGAGTGCTAGTAATTCAGCTTGGAAGACCGTATTTTCTTTCAATAGGTTGGTTGACCATTGGTGTATAGTCACTGCATCCTGCAGGACACAAAATGCAGCCCCAACTCCTGCTGAGGATTTTGATCCATCGGTATAGATCCCGAGTACTAAATTCTGAGACCCTCCGTCTTCCAAAGAAATTTGATGTGGTTGGAGATGTTTGGAAGGATGTGACGTCCAGCCCGTAGCTCTGTGTTCATACTCGTATGGGTTGATATGTGGCATTTCATGTAGGATTCCACGAAGTCTGTACAGTTCAGTTATTCTTGCCATCATCTGAAGCTGCAGATGAAGTGGTGGCAAGCCGATGATAACCTGAAGTGCTGCAGTAGGCGTGGTCTTGTATGCTCCTGTAATTGCTAACAGGAAGCCTCTTTGGATGGAAGAGAGCTTTCTTGCTAATCTAACCGTTGGGTGGAGGCGCCAAACTCCTGCTCCGTGTGCAAGCATCCTTTCAATAACTGTCTTATACAAAAATTTTCTGTTTCGAAGTGTTATTCCCCAGGATTTGCCAGCTATTTTGAGAAAATTGAATTGTTGTTGTTGCGCTTTCAATGCTAAATGCTTGAGATGGGTATTCCAATTCAATTTATCATCAATATGGACACCTAGGTATTTAATGGCGTGTGTCTGCTTTATTCTTTCTCCCTGCCAATAGATTCTGGGTCCTGCTACCCATTTACTAAACAGAATAAAGTTTGATTTCTCCGTGGACACTTCTAGATTGTTTATGTCAGCCCAGGATACGAATTGTGCTATTGATTCTTGGGTATTTTGTCTTAGATTTTCTTTTGTTTTGGCTGTAATTACCAAAACAAAATCATCGGCGAATGCTTGGATAGATGTATGGGCAAGCCAGGTTTTACTAAGCAGATCGTTCGCCACCAAGTTCCACAGAGCTGGACCACTACACGATCCTTGGGGGCAGCCTTGCTTCTGTTCTCTTATCGCCCAGCCTTCTTGTGTGTTGAGGATTATTTTTCTGGCATGTAGCAAGTTTTCAAAGATGTTTCTTAAATTTTGGGGACATTGGAGTTTATCTAGATATTTAACTATTGAATGGTGTTGGATATTATCAAATGCCCCTTTGATGTCCACTGAAAGAACCAGAATATTGTCTTTTTCCCTTTTTCCATCATAAATTTTTTCTACAAGCTTTTTAAGAGCAGCATCTATAGATTTTCCTTCACGGAATCCAAACTGGTTATTGTTGATGAGTTTATTTGTTTCTAGAAAATAAATAAGACGCTGTGTGAGTAATTTTTTTTAGAACTTTTCCTATAGTAGGCAAGAGAGCTATTAGTCTGTACGACGTGGCTAGTTTAGGGTCTCTTTCAGTTTTTTTTGAAATAGGATAATATTGATTATTTTAAATGGATCCGGACATTTTTCTAGTGCGCCATCACATACAGACGGATAGACAGGCATAGTGCCAAAAATGTGTTTTTCGAACTCAGAGAGCTCTAAAACGGGGACATTTATCAAAATCTCAAATTCGAACTTTTAGAGAATTATAATACTTTCTCTATACTTCACATACGAGAAAGTAAAATAGGGCGTCACATAATTGGCTGTGAGCCAAACCTCGTTTGCGACCAGAGCAGCCCAGCTACCACCAATTTCAATGGGAGGAATTTTGACTCATACTCGTCATGTGTGAATTTTGATGCTTTCTAGAGGTGGTCTCTAAGAAATCCCAGCATATGTACCCAATACAAATTTATTAATTGGTTTTGTCTTTATTCTTCATTTTCATAATTTTTTTCACTTCCATTGCTCCTCAGATTCTCAATGTGTACAAGAAGGATTAAAAATGATTAAAAGAAATCTTTTAAGGAAAAAATTCTGCGACGCTAATGAATATGCCATCATTCCGCGCCACGATTATTTCATCTTGAAATCCATCATGTTGCGAGAGCGGAAAGTGCATTATACCACGATTAGTTAGCCTTTAATTACCTGGTTTGGTTAGGTTATACTAACGTCCCGTTTTAAAGCAATACTAAGACTATTTTGGTACGGACCTCGTCATTTTGAACCGCGGCCAGATGACGAGAACGACACCTGAACTGACTCCCTCCTCTCCAAATTTCCACGCTACACCGCTCCAAAGGGAGGAAGTTTTACCACGATGTATTTAATGTGCACCATACCCGCTTTCACGACGGTTCTTCGGTGGAATCGGGATACGAATTTGAAAACCTCAGGTCATGAAGCCGAGAGCCTTCCCATCAGGCCACAATGGTCCAGCGCGATTGCCTGAAGTTAGACATTAGGTAACATGCGCAGTAATGTTTATTTTGTGACTATAATATCATGGAATTGGCCGCATTTTTCTTTTAACATATTTCTGTTTCAAAATGGTAATCTTAATTCTTGGTTATCACTGTGATGAAAGCTCAACGGAGAAATTCGGAGACATTCGGAAAGATAATTTTTATTTATTCTTATGAATTGTAAGATTCCAAGGGATACAAACCCGATGTATGATGATCATAAGTCGCCAAAAAGGCGAGAAAATTATCGGTTCAGTGATGGTATTGTGGTTCATTAATGGCGCTATCTCCAACAATGGGACATACCTCCTTGTGAAACGATGAATAACATGATCGTTATGAGACTTTAATACAATGCTTTTAACGCCCATGTTCGGTCAATCAATCTCATTTGATATCATTATCGCGTTTTTTTGTGATTATGGACTATCTGAGAAGTCGCTTTTATCATAAATAACCAATCTGATTATAGCACAAATTTTGATTCTAATTATAATCTTGCTTGTAACCGAAATATTTAAGAATTAATCTTATTCGACTTTACTAAATTGGCACCCTTGGACACTGGAAAGGGCCGCCATCACAAATTTGAACTCTTTGAAATGGAGTAATTCGCTACCCTATTTGAACCGTAACTGGGAATTTAAATACCTGCGGTTCATTGAAAATAGCTGTGAAATAAAATAATCGAAGAGCAATGGAATTAAAACTCTCCCGTTTTCTTTACTTTTTTACAATTACAGTATTTATGTATTAACCTCATGCCATTGGCATAACTACATACCATCCATGAACTGCAGGCGATATTACATCTCATTGGCGAACATAATTAACAGACTAAGATGAGATTTTTGGCGGTTAATTGTTGGTTTTAATAAACATAAACGGTGATTTTTTTTTATTAATCGCCGATACGTGGTTAATGCACAAGTACCCAATATCGCAAATCAGTACATTTTCAAAATAGTGTTCTAGGGATCAGCTCTCGGAACTTAAATGCACTTGCAATATAATAAATAAACAGAGTTTTAGTATTTAAAATAATCGCACTACATTTTGCAGATTGCAATATAGCGAGCATATATATATATATATACACAAAAGTATAAAAATCAAGTTAATAGGAAAAACAAATAAACCAAAAAAAATATAAAAAAATATATAAATTTATAAAAATATAAATAAAAAATAAAAAATAAATATTTTCGGGTCACGGAGGAATCATTATTAGACTTAATTGTCTGAATTTCCTTAACAGAAAAAATCCCTTTTTTTGAATCCCTGCCTGAGGGTGACCCTTGAAAAAGTCTTCAGGCCGGATTCTTTTTTATATTTTTTTATATATATATATATTTTTTGGTTTATTTGTTTTTCCTATTAACTTGATTTTTATACTTTTGTATCAGTTCATCTTTGTTTTAGAAGTAGCTGCATTTGCGCTCTCTAAATACTATGAAGTTTTTACAAAAACGATTTCGAAACTGTTTTGTTTTCGTTTTCATTTTAGTTTCGTTTTCAAACTTTTTCTTACTTTAGATTGGTTATATATATATATAATGTGATTAAAAACTTAAATCTGACGGACTACTATTATATATGGTATCAGAGTACAGCAATTTACTTTATGATTGAGGTAATTTGTGTACATTTTACAAATTGCTAATTGTCTCTTTATGTATGATTTTTGAATTGATAATCGTGTTAATGTGACATTACATAACCGAAACATTCTAGCTGTAAGGTCTAATTATACTTTTTTTGCTTTTAATTTATTTGATTAAATGATTAAATAACATTTTGATTCAGAATTGAAATGAAACTCTTATGTATGCTTGGATAAATGGCGCTCTTGGACTATAACCCCCCCTCAGCAGTTAAAGCAACTCTAATGCCGGGCACGAGGTATTTCTTAACTTTTTCCTATTTCTTCTGCGATTACGCGCTTAAAGTCTGGTTTTCAATTTCCGATTTGTATCAATCCAGAAAGAAACAAAATGAGTATTATGAACCGACAATGCCATCGCCATTTAAACGACGCCATAGTTCTCTATCAGATAATGTATTCTGAATCTGTCCTGTGAATGTAAATCGATACATTACAGAGCTTTCATATAACAATACATACATGTATTTTTTTAATATTTTTTTCAGAGCCAAACATTTAAGCCGACAGCCGATTTTAGAAAGTCAATTTTTTATTACAGAAACGTTGGGGCATCAAAACAGAAACTTTTAGGAAGTGAGTATTAGACAAATTAATAAATTTAGAACAATATTATTTTAGAAGATGGTGCTATCTAAAGTTGTGAGACATTCCGACTCAAAGATACTGGAAAATCTCGTTTCTAAGATACGGAGATTGTGAACATTCAAAATGGGCTTCTATTAACAATAAAATTGAGAACTGAAACAGAACGAACTTTATTTGATTGCTAATATTTTTTTTCTTAGACATGCAAAATATACTCAAGTATTGAGGTATTATTAAAAATTGCAATTAATCCACTAATCCGTATTACAAACCAAGCGTAATTACACGGCAGAATTTTTTTAAACAAATATTTTAAATTTTTGTAAATTATACGACTTGGTTTTTCTGATTTTTGTTTAACAATACAGCTTTTGTTATACGACTTGTTTTTTTTTTTCTGCTTCTGTTTTGATATGTAGCCGTTAGGTGGCTAAAAATAACGAAGTCAAAAAAAAAAAAAAAAACGAATTCATGTTTCTTTAAAATTTTATATTGTTAAATCTCTCATATTAGTGTAATGGCAATGTACTTTACGAATTTGTATGGTTGATTTCCCACCGTATGTTGGTAATTATTCGTTCTATTTTTATGAGACAACTAGTATTATGTTTCTCTGCATTCGAACGGTCTGACCATTGAATTACTTCGGAGATTTCAGTGGAAATTTTCAGATATTTTGCTGTACGAATAGTTTGAAATTCGTTTACAGTAAAGAGGGCTTAATGCAGAAGGGTTAATGCGTCTGTGGGCAATTATTGCAGAAAGATTTCAAAATAATATTTCGTGAAATTTTAAATAGCGGTGCTTCCTTTGCCGAAGAATAAAACTAATTAAGCTTAGTAAATATGTTCACAGCTTTATATAAATATGTTGATGTCGATTGATTATTCATAGAGCGAAGCTGTCCAATAAGATCGTTATGCCAAATACTTAAAGTACTTTTCATATCAATAATAAGTATTCTTCGTGTAAAAAATACAAGAAATATTCGTCTTTACCATGATTTTCATTATATAGAAGTTACTTTAAAGCAATTTAGTGTCGCACTTTCTCTTTCAATTCGCACTTTTGGAATGTAAAATTGTTGTTATAAACATTATTTCTGTTTACGTGATAGTAAAATGAGCCATTCCTATCATTTTCTTTATGCGTAATTACTTTCAGTAATACATCTTGAATAATTTATAGATCCTTATCTTTTTAAAATTTATGCCAATCGTTTTTTCTACAAAGTGACTCCTTATATTACCCTTCAGAACTTCATGGCCGCGGTGGCCTGGTGGTAAGGTCTCGGCTTCGGAACCGGAGGATTTCAGGTTC
This sequence comes from Argiope aurantia, assembly GCA_026543865.1. NCBI lineage: Eukaryota > Metazoa > Arthropoda > Arachnida > Araneae > Araneidae > Argiope > Argiope aurantia. The sequence goes on from JAPMOR010117437.1 coordinate 150,987, forward strand.
GAGACCCGATTCCACCGAAGAACCGTCGTGTAAGGGGGTCTGTTGCACGTTAAATCCGTCCTGACCAAACGTCCTCCCGCTGGTGTGGTGTGGAGAGGGGGGTGCCAGCTCAGGTGTCGTCCTCGTCATCTGACCGCGGTTCAAAATTGCGAGGTGCGTCCCAAAAAAGCCTTAGTGTTGCTTCAAACGGGACGTTAATATAACTAAACCTAAGCCTTCAGAACTTCAATTCTGAATCATTTTATTGTTTTTCCATTTTATGCAAAGATTATTTTCACCGTTTATTCGTTCTCTGATCTCTTAATTAGAAGAACCGAGTGGGGAATAATTTTCAGCATCTACGTGCCCCTTTAGATTAGCTGACGCATGAGCAGTTTCGTAATCGAATTCTTTTCTGTATGATTTCGATTCTCTTTCCATGGATGGAAATATTTGATTTGTTATCAGTTCTGAACAATAATTTCACCATATAGTTTGTTAGCACGTAAATGTTAATTTCAACAGAGCATTTAATTACAGTAATTTTAAAATGAAAGAGCCTCAATGGAGAAAGTTTTCGTTTCAAATTCCTGTTAATAAAAGATGGTACTTTGAAGTTCTAATTTTAATCTTAAATTCATAATTTCTTATCTACGGCGCTAATAAATCATTTGATATCCTGAATTTCAAAGTTTTCAATTTTATTTGTACAACAATTAATACTGATAACTAAGATTTTATTTATTCCGGTTTGGTTTCAAAACTTAGCCACATGTCCGAATTTAGAGCATTTTAAACGTTTTGGACTTTTTTTTCTCATTAACGCGTTCTTGAAATTTATGCCTTCAGAAATTACAGGTGAAACATTGCATTCTTGATTTGTTTACATTCTTAACCCTTTGTCATATTTTGGCTTAGAATCATTTGACTGGGCATAAGTAATCAGTACTGACTGATTTTTCGCAATTTTTTGCTTAAGGCTTTTTATTAGTATTTTCTTGCTTATTTTGATTAGTTGATCTCTTCTAAATTGCAAGACGTTATTTAGAAAAATGACTAAATCATCAATGTTTTGATAACCCGCCTATAAAATGATTGCACACATCAGGAAGCATCTTTAGCTAGCGATAGATCAAGCAACTTCCCTTTTTTTTTTTTTTTTTTTTTTTTTTTAATCTTTTGATATATAATTCGTTTATCCATTCTTACAATAATTTTGCTGTTTGAATGCAAAATCTGGCCCAGAAACTAGAGATTCTTTTTTTATGAATCACCATTTTTTCACTCAATTGTTCAAGGCTTAACTTAAAATAGTTCGAGCATTTTTTTTTTTTTTTACATGAATTAGGTTTTTTTGCAAGATAGTTAACAATTTCTACTGGGAGAAAATGAGTCACTTAATCTTCTTTAGGAATATCGATCCGACTAATATACATTTCAAATAATGAAAAACATTTATCTTTATCAATATCATAGTGATGCCATTTAAAACATAAAATTGTCGCTTGTCATGCTTACAAAAACATGTTTTTAGTTCCACTTTTAGATTCCTTTTTTCTTTTTCCTTTATCCTATTTTTCTACAGTAATTATTTCTAAGCAGACTTTTGCGAATTTTTCATCAAAATTTACATCTTTATTAATTCAATTAATTAACTCAAATATTTTAACTTTAAACGCTGAAGTTTAATTCGTCAGTAAATTTTATAAGTCAATTTATCGTATTCTATAAAGAAAAGTCATTTTGAAATATAGTATAATACAAAACTTTAGTAGGCACAACTTTAAAATTCTCGCAGGGAATTCCCGCAGTGTTCTCACTTTCTTTTTATACGGTTTCCTCTTTGAATAATCTTGAAGAAAGAAAGAAAAATCACTGAATAATAAGTTCAGTTCCAAAACCAAAATTCAAGAAATTGTGCATTTCAACATCACAATATTTTGAAAATAAATGTTACAGGAACTATCTTCTCTTCGTCATATTATGGAATCTGGTAAATATTCATAACTACTTCAAGCCCCCATTTTTTGTGCGAGCATAATTTATCTTTTAATATTTTTTTTTGGGGGGGGGGATTTTCTGGCACAAGAGTCATGATTTTGACTATGCTGCGCCAAACTAGGGTTAAAATCATATCAATGTGTAATAATCAAAAGCGGTCAGTGTACAAAAATACCGAGAAGGGGGAAATGCCCGAAGCAAAGACTACGAAGATGGCGGGAGGCCATCGACCTCGTCTTCAGACGGATGCACCTTCAAAAGAGATCGCCATCATTGTCATTATTCTTTCCTTTGATCGAATGTTTCAAAAAATCCTTTCTAGAATGAAGTCGGTTATCAGAAGGATTTCAGATATCGTGGTTTCTTTTGGTAGCAAGTATACGAGCACGTTTGGCAGCTTTGGATTCTTTGACTTTTTCTATTGGATCCGATTTTTTTCTTTGCTTTTTGGTGTCACGTGAACTTTTAGAATTAGAATTTAGGGCAGGAGTATTCTTTGATGTACTAGAATGACAAACAACTTTGTTTAAAACAAATGGCGTATTAGATGAATTAGCTGTGGGAGGTATCGGGGCATTTGTCAGAGACTCAGAACTAACGTCTGTGAAGCTAGTTAGAGATGTTTGGAGAGTCAGAAGAAAAGGTGGAAGTTTCTTCACAAACTTTTTTAATGGCAAAGAGTGCGAGCCAGTCGTTTTTTTAAATTGCAATTGTATCATGGTTTGCCAAAGAATTTACCATTGCAACTGCAGGAGTATTATTTTTAGCAGTGGATATTTCTTGCGGATTTTTCATATTTTGTTCTGCAGGTGGAGAAATTGAATTTAGTGCTGATTGTTGTGGAGGTCTATGATGGCTCCACAAGTGAGATTGAGAACTAAATAATGCGGTGGAACTAATTAAAATAAACTAAGGAATTGCGGTGTAGCTATAAGGATGAAACGATGTTTCTATAAAATGCGGTTTATTTCTATGAGAAGGGGCATGGAGTCACCCCGCTACCAACGGTAAGCATCGCGTTCCGAGTTCTAAACAGTTCTGGAGGGTCATGCATGACCCGTGCAGTTACAAAAAAGGAGCAACCCTAGAATGGGCGCTTGTCAACTTGGCGCGTTGGTAGCAAAGTACTGAACACTGATGAGTAACTAATTCCTGGTTTCGACATTCTGTCACTAACTATTTTTTGAGTTTCCGGGAATGAAATGTTTTTTGTAATTTTAACAGTTTGGATCTCCATTTTTTTTTTAAACATGAGAGAGAATAATTAGAGTGGTCGCCATTTCTCTTAAGGTATTTTGCTTCCGTAGAAGCGCAGTTATTACTGTCGTTATCAGGAAGAGAGCAGTGCGCGCAGATTTGTTTACCTCGGGAAACTGTTATGGTGTGACCGAATTTTTGACACTTCAAACACCTTAATGGATTTGGTATGAATGGATTTACAGGATAGTTTATATATGCTATTTTAACTGATTTTGACAATGTTGGAGTGCTGAATGTAAGAATCAAATGTTTGGTAGAAAAGTTGTGACCGTTTCCTTTTATTGTGATTCTACGGACTACAATAACATTTTGATCTTTAAGGCAATCTAATATATCTTCTTCAAGATCGCTCTGCAGCTCACGTTCGGATACTACACCTCTGGTGTGATTTAGAGTACGGTGTGTAGCAACTTTTACATCGATGTTTCCTTTTTTTTCCAGTTTAGTAATATTTTCAGATTGTTTTGCGTTCATAGTTTCAATGAGCATTTTTCCATTATTTAACTTTTTAATAGATTTTATGTCATCCACAATTGAAATGACAGTTTAGAGAATCAAAATTGGGGAAACATTTTTTAAATCATTGTTGTCAGAACTATAGAATTAGCCATGCGACATTAGAAAATATTCGGACCGACGGTATCGTCCACCAAGGAGGCTCAAAATGGGATGGCAGTTACCGGCTCTGGGAAATCCCAATCTCGGCACTTGCCATAATGCTAGCCGGAACCTATACGCTGGGAGTCATCCCCGGGGATAGTGACCACCCTTAACGCCAAGCCTAAGTAGTGATCCTTTCGCTTGATCCCCTTGAGCAGCCCATTTAAGTGCCTGGGATACCGGCCGATTGATACACAGGAGACGGAAATGTACCACCCGTCTAATGGGTCACCACGCAAGGCCAACACGTGGGGTTTTTGGCTGTCCACGAGAAGTAAGAAGCAAACAGAGCGGCGACAGCTTCTCATGGAGAACTCCCTTGCTTGCCGTTGAGAGATGGAAGGATGAAGCAGAGAGAAGGAGCAGGGGAGAGTAAACTTAATGTGGAAAGGGGCAAGGGGGTGTAAACTTAAAGAGAGAAGGGCAGGACAGAGAAACTAAAAAAGAATTAAGATCCCAGGGAACCTCGGGATTGGGACACCCGTACCCACCTAAAGAAAGTGAGTCGCTGAGGGATATCAGTTAATAAATTAAAACAAGATATTTAAATACCCAACGATTTCGAAGGCAAGAATATTCACAAATGAAGCTGTGTCTATGAAATATTGCATCCAGTCGAGCCCATCTGACATTTTATAGATAAATGGAGTCAACTGTTCCGAAGAGAAGAGCTTCCACATCTAAACCAGTCTAGCTTCCTCGGATAGAAAAACTTTCAAAAAGTGACCGTACTTGTTTTTCTCCGCTGAGGGACGACTTTATTTTATTAGGGATGGATGTTAAGCCCTGTTCCGATGATCTGTGCCCGTCTTGAGTCTGGCATATTTTGCTCTCTTTCCCATCTCTCGTGGTTTTCCAGGGTTCTTTGATATCTTTTCATTTTACCAAAAATTTTCGGGATGCTCCTGATCGCCCTCCACAGACGGGAGGGGTCCAACAATAGGTCAGTTGGCAGATTTATGACCATATCCGTAAGGCCACGGGTCGTCGGAACGCTTATTTAGTGAGATAGGCCTTCCTGCTTTCTTTCATTTTTAATCTCTTTTAAATATGCATCGATGATACAAAATTTGCGATAAAATTGTGCGCGTTTGAGTTTTGTTTAGAAGTATCTGCTACAGAGCATTTTTGATCATACACCTAATAAAATTTCGTTGTGAAATTGTGATATTTAGCTTAGAATGGAAGAAGCTTACTACTATTTAACACTATTTTAATTTATGTTAGTTGTATAAATGACTTTTAAAATCGTTTATTTCTATTTTTAATGCTATTATTCAACATGGTTTTAAAAATAGAAATAAACGACTTTAAAAGTCATTTATACAACTTACATAAATTAAAATATTGTTTTCGTGTTTGTAAAAATAAAATTTCATATTCGAATTTTCAATCATTTTCTGATGAACTTGGTTTTTGAAATTTACTAAAATTACATATCTGATGAGCAAACGCTATTTTAATATTTTCGAACTTAATTATAAGGTAATCAAATAATTTAATTAAACTTTTAATTCATACCAATGATTCCACATGTTAGGAGAAAACTGAATTCAAATGAAACATGAAATTCACATGAAAACAACCGAATTCAAATACAATACTGCCGGTATTCAATTACAATATACAAATACTGAATTTAAAATGTACAATTATAAAATTCGATTTAAAATATTCTATAAAATACAAAATAGAGTTTGGATTTCTTCATATCTTTCTACTATCAATTCTTTTATTATCTCTTTTTTCTACTGGACACACCATGCTTCCATTTCAGGATACGGTGTTTTCTATGAAGAGGTTCCTGCTAACGGAGACGGAAAGATGAAAAATAAATTTAATTTTCGCAGCGTGGCTTCGCAGACTACAGCTATCGATCCAAAGGTAAACCTGCATGATATTTTATGTAAAAGAGCACATTCAGGAATATTTTTATCGAATTAAAAAAAAACAGATAACTGAATCGCTTGTTTTCCAAAAATGTATGAGACCACTACAAAAACTGCAAACATTTTCTTCCAATCCATGTCAAATATATATATATTAATGAAAAACAAAAATTAATTTCTTATTCGAAACCATTTCTAGTTTGTAAGTCAATCTGTTCTATTGACATAGTTGCTTAAAAGAGTACTTAATAATTAAATAATTTTATCTTCCATTGATGCACATTTCGATTTCCCATTCATACGTTTGAAATTTTATTTGTTTTGATCAGTCATCCATTGACACTAAAAAATCAAATGTACCTTACGAATAAAACATTCCAATCCATTCTAATCTTGAAGAAGGAAAACATGGCGTGACGTGCACTGTCATGCAATAAAGCGGGCAGTTACATATCGGATGATATGTGCCATTTTGGTTATAATGTGACTCTGGCGTCACATCCATTTATGTGATCTTCATTTAAGAAATAAGACGGGGAAGGATTTACTGGTGAACTATGAATAATATATGATGAATATATAAAAACATATTCATAAAATATAAATGGAATAAATGAAAACTTCCTAAAAATTACAATAGAGGGCATCCCTATTCTGACTGTAGTTTGTATATATAAATAAGGTTTTCATTCTAGAAGCTATTTGACTGCGCATTTCATTGATATTTCCGAATATTTCTTCTTTTAGGGAGAAAATGCCCAAAAACTAATCGGTTTTTCAAGAATAGTGTCTTCAAATCAAATAATTCTAGGGAAGAAAAGCCGTACAGTTTCAAAATTAGTTATGTAGATGGCAGCACTAAACCGATAAGTTATTGCGAGTTGATACAGACGAATGAAATGTGAGAGTTATTTTCTTATTGCCACGAAACTGAAATTTGCATATAAATTGGGGATTATGATCGTTGAATCTGTTATCCCCGGGATACAGCTTCAAACAAATATCGTTAAAATTAAAAATTAAGCACTTTGTTTTACAGGATCAGAATGAGCATATCGATCCCAATTTGTATCCTGTCTTGAAATTCGAAGGCGCAGTTACAAAAGAAAACATCCTGGAAGCTTATGAAGAAAATGAAGTAAATAAATAATATATTATTTATTATCACGGTCATTGAGTTTTGACGAAGTTCATTTTGACGTAATGATATATCTTACTAACCAGAATGAATGCAATTCTCAATGGCCTGAATGTCATATATACAATAACAATGCCGTTATCCGAATATGATTGAAATTTTCTTTTGTCCAGAGAAAAAAACGGCAACTCGGAATGAAAGAGAAGACTGACAATTGGATTCAAACTGACTTACAAGACTTGGTCAAGAAAATTGGACGGAGGGAACTCGCGGTGAGTTGTCTAATCATACCTTGGATCTTAGAAATTATTTTATTGCTAAACTTCACTGATGGATTTTAATTCTATTGAGTGCTTGGCATTTCAGTGATAAGATCTTCATTTTATTCACGATTATATTTCATTTTTCTTTCTTTTTCTGATTGATAAAAATAGTTCCAGGATAACTGTCGCAAGTACTTAAGATGGTGCGAAAGAATGCTAGATCAAAATGCGTCAGAAGCCAATTTAGGTGAGTGATGTATTTTTTATATACTATCCCCTCCCAGTTTTATCGAAATATTGATTTCTTTCTAAATTTATAAAATTTTTGAGTACAAATAAAATTACAAAATGAATTTCCTACATAGTTGATTGGCATTTGTCTCCTTACTTAGGAGGAACTCTTGCTCTGATTATGAACGTGAATATAAATGATTCGTATCTCTTATGAGAGTATTATTTCTTTCTGTAAGAACAAATGCTTGCATCCGTCATCACTCTGAAATAAGAAATAATTTGAAATCACTAAATGGCTGGTAAATATTTAGTAGATTCAACTTTAAACTTTTGTTTCAGATCAATAAAAATTGTCTCGCATTTTTATGCGCAATTTTTCTATCCGAATCGAAACATTAAGTATCAAAAATCATTCCGCACGAGAATTAAATTTGCTTTTACTTTCATGGATGAATTTTATCAAAAATTTGAGAATAAATTTGAAAAAAAATAAGTATGAAATTTTTACTAGCAAATCTATGTTACGCTTTATATCTTTGACGACGATATCTGAAATAGAACACGAAGTGGAAGGAAATAAATGTTTTGTGAATAGGAGAGCGACGAGAAATGTTAAAAACTAAGAATTCTTGCAACATCCTCCGAGTGTAATTGCTGCTGTAATGTATTCGGTAATATTATGAATAATAGGTTTATCATTTTGTAACTCTTTATTTACCCATGGATATTTTTAGGCAAGACAAGGGAAAAAAAATCTTAACGAAAGAAATTTTTCATTTTGTTGAGGCACTTTTTAATCAGGGAAAAAAATATCAAATAAGAATTAAAACAATAAGTATCGAAAAATTATTTCACACGAATGTTGAAATAACTTTTATTTCCATACCGTTAAAAATAATTAAAAGAATCGAGGTCTTTCACAATTAAGCACGCAATTTTCATTTATATGCGCGAAACGAAATGACAGATACAAACTAAATTACCATTCACCACATATGTTTTCATTTACTCTGCAGATTTCAGCTACTACGACAACCCGAACGACGAGTTCACTCCGAGCGTGGGATCGCTGCTGCCCCTCTGGAAACTCTCTTTCAAGGACGTCCACCGGATGCCCGTCACTAGCCTCAGCTGGAACGCCCTCTACCGGGACCTTTTCGTGGTCGGATTCCGGAAGATACGAGAAGACGATGATGCCGACGAACAAGAAGAAGGTGGCTTCCTTAAATATCGAATGTATTACATGAATTGCGACGAAAATGAAAGGGCATATCGCTATGCCCAATTAAATAGACAGAAATAGGATTCCCATGTATTTCAAAATAAGTGATAAAGAGATAGTTTTAAATGCCAGTGGTCGGTATTTCTCGGGGATATTCTGTGGCGAAAGAAAGAAGAAGTGGTCGGTATTTTATGTTATGAAAAGGCTTATTACTGACGAAATTTGTTTAATTTTAAAGCATCGAATCTATAACTATGCGTACATATATTTTATGATCACCATCATTCGAAAAGCTTTTCGTTTCCTCAGTGATGCTTTTGATTTCTACACTTTTAAAAGTGTTAGGAATATCTTTCTTCCTTGTTGTTGCTTACCATAGACAAGACCACTGGCGAAGTCAACGACTTTCCGCATTTTAGCGTCTCTTGTTTCAGCAGTGCTATCTAGGGCCAAGAGTACCTCTTAGCTACTCATGCGTAGCAGCCCTTTTCATGCGGCGGACTTCATTCATACATTTTGTCCACAGATCATAATTTAGACCTGAATCAGAGAACGATCACCTCTGATTCAGTACTCCCAGTGGTAGTATCCCGACTTGGAGAATTTTGTGGCTACGACCGACTTATACGTACACCAGCCACCATGTAGATGGCGAGTCTCCGGCCGGCGGGGGTTCGAACTCTCAACCAGCCAAGGGATGCATTTCAACGCCCTATCAACCAGGTTATCCCGACCCTTTCCGCCATCTTTTTTACTTTGTCCTAGTTGCAATCATGAGTCTCATTTTATTCATTAGAAGATGGATTTCAAACTAATAAAAACCTATAATATGCAAATGAGCGAAACAAGATAAATAATGTCTAATATCTCGATTTTTACTTTTAAATACAAACAATCAAGTTTGTTGAATTCGTTTGCGTTTTGAGTATGTAATATTTACAAACAATTACGTTTCCTTGAAGCAGAAAAATCGGCAGAAGTTTGTTCCTTTTTATCCTACATTAAAAAACGTTTCGTTCATTGTTCCTCAAAATTATTATTTCTAATAGTTAGACGTATTTGAAGTATTTTATATCTAGATATTCTGTCTTTTTTTTTCTTTTTTTTTTTTAAGATTTCAACAGAGATTTCATTTTTTTCTAATAAATTTTCAATCGATTGCTTACAATCGGTTTGAAACTGGCTATCAAGTTGCATGTTCACAGAAATGAAAAATGCAGAAACTTTGGTTTTTAAAAGGGCTTCAATTTAATTTTCTTTAATTTAATTTAATTTTCTTTCTTTAATTAATTTTCTGAAAATTTAATTTTCAGAAAAATAAATTTCTAGGCAATTTTTGCAAAGGAAATTTTTTTTTTAAACAGAGCAATCGGTACAGAATTTATTTGCTTCTAAGGAAAATATGTGTGTTGTATCTGTCTCATCAGATTCAGCATTTTTCTGCTTCATTTTATAAACAAGCTCTTATTCATATGAAGCTCGAATTTAACATCGAAATTTATTTCGATATAACTTACCTTCAGTTAATGAAATTGGATCGATTTCCATTTTGAAGATTCAAGATTATACCTGTGTTTTCGAGGTGGCAGGTAAATGAATCACCATTTTCCCTCCTTTCTCAACAGACGATTTGGGCCTAATGCGAGAGGGCGGCTGCATGTGTGTGTTGAGCTTGAAGAGCCCCTCGCACCCTGAGAGGATATTCCCTTGTCTTTGGGGAGTTAGCAGCGTCGCTTTCCACCCCAGTCAGCCCCATTTGGTGGCTGTGGGATTCGTAGGAGGTTCACTGGCCATCTTCGACCTGAAAAGGGAAGCCAACTCGTCCAGAAGTCATGACTCCAAATTCAAGAGATGCTTCCACATGGACTTAGTAGGAGAGGTAAGCAGTTCTTCAACTGGACTAAATAAAATTGTTTCTTTTAATGCGAATTTTATAAACTTTTTCTCGAAATCCTGATATTTCTGATATACCTTTTAATGTCTAAATGAACATGGTTTTAAGATGAAAATGACTGCAGCTTGTAAACTCATCAATCATACTTTTGCATTTGTTTGTTTTATGATCTATTGTTCTCCGCTTTGTGTACATTTTTTGAGCATACCTGTGCATGCTTACTTTCATTTATAAATTCCTCTTCTATTTTTTTTTTTCTACTTGAATCGATTTCAACTGTAAATAGAATTTTTCTGTCGTGCTCATTTTCAAATATATGAAAAATGGGGAAATTGCAATTTGGAAAGATCCTTTATCATAAACATTAATAATATCCTAAGAGGCCAAAGGTTTTGCTTTAAAGCCTATTGAAAAATGAAATCATATTGTTTACATACGCTTCTTTTTTAAAGAACACTTGGCTGGTAAAATAGCCTATAAGCCTGGAAAGATAGATGTGTTTAAATTAAGCTTTTCTATATAATTTTTTTCTAACTAACTTTATTATTTATTTAGGTGAAATGGCAACAGGAAAAGATTCCCCACAAATTTTGTTCCGTTTCATTGGATGGGCAAATAATTAACTGGCTTTTCCTATTGGTAAGTATTATTTTTTATCGATTGTAAGAAACTTAATTGAAATATTATTGCACACGATCAGTCTTTAAAGCATAAAAGATTAAAAAAAAATATTATAAAAATTCAATTTTAAAATTTGTTTCGTGTTTCTTTGCAATAACACGGTATTACAGTTATACGATATGCGTTTATGTATCTTCTATTAAGTTCGTCAAAATGAAATTTTGTAATTGATTTTTTGGCCATTTCTTAACATATATATAGATTAATAACATTTAACATTAATAATATACATAGTTTTGAAAAAATTTCCACGCTTGAGGGTTGTCAATGCCAGTACATTTTTAATATTTTACGAATTTGATTATCAATTAATCGATTCATTTCATTGAATATTGATGTTTTGCGAATACCACCGTTTGAATGCCAGGTTAAAAAAAATGACTAGATGATGTTAATGCTAGCATTTTTCCAGCCCTACGCGGAGTTTGCGAACAATATTACAATGCAATCTCACCATTGGTTATAATGAAGTGTTTTACAGTACTATCGAAATGCCATGTTGATTGAAGTGTATGCAGATCTAAATACTGATTAAACTTTCACTATGAAAATGGAGCAATGCAGTTGGTTTGGTGTGCTTGCAAATTAGCGAGGCATTTTGGCGAAAGCGTTCAATTATTGAGGAGAAGATGGTTGTGGAGGAGAGGAGTTTTGATAACTCATATAGAGAGTGTGTGCTTTCATATTCAATAAAAGTTGGCGAAATCAGTGCAAAATGTTTATTGGAGGGTATTGTCAAAACTTCCAGACATGTGAAATGCATAGTGAAGTAGTGTTTTTAAGATTTCTGCTGGAAATAGAAGACGATGAATGGAAGGCCCCTACTGATGGTGTATCCAGGGATTATAAAATTTCATATATGAATTAAACCTATCGAGTGGTTGAAGCTGGAGAACTGGTTATTTGGTTTCGATAATTGCTTTATGTATTTAGGATATTTCTCATTTTCTTTTGAATCATCCTAATTTGAATCTCTCTTAAATGTCTTTTTAAACGGTCCCAAGAGTTGAAACCGTTTTTAATTGAAATATGTAGTTGTTTTAGTACATGTGATTAGAATCTAAATGTAAATAGACGTTTTGATTTGAAATCTTCTGTTGGCAACACCGTCAGATTCCAACGACGGATAATCAAAATGAAGACAGAAAGAGTTCTCCTTGGACTTTTCAGGTTGCTTTTCCTTGTCTACAGCGTTTTCTGCAGCCGATGTATACACACATGAATCGTAGTCTGTGTTATCAAGAGGTTGACATAAACTAGGTGTTTCAATATTTTAATTAAATTAATTGCTTCTGTTTGTAAACAATTGCTTCTGTTGATTATATGGGAATTAAATCACACACACCCTATCAACCATAAAATTCCCAGATGAACTCTGTTTTCAGTTTTAGAATCTGTCATAGTTAAAGTTTTGATCCGTTTCCGGTACTGAAAAGGATACTTCAGTTTTGAAAATAAATTCAAACTCAAAAATAGGTTATTCTAATGTGAATTCAATTATTTTCAATGAGAAATTGCAATAGATGTGGTTAGCTTCCAGAAAGCAAGCCATTTTCCTTCTTAAAGAAAAAAATTGCTAAAGACTGTTTTCTTTTTTCTTGTTCAATTTAGAATGATTTGTTTCCTGCGGACGTGATCACTTCCCTTCGACTGAGGGAGTGGCCAATAGAGCCGCCTCCGAAAGGGTTGGAAATGAACCTCGAACCCTCGCAAAAAGTCGGGGAGAACCTAGGATTGAATAGTGAGTTTTTATTTTCCTCTTGGTTTTGTTATCATGCTCCAAAGTGAACTCTGGGTAAATGATCGATGTCAATGCGCAGCAGAGTGATCGCCGTGTCATCTGCTAAGCCGATGATTCGTACGGATTCAGTTTTAATTATAATTGATTTATTGGCCGTTATAATATCCAAGATACTAAGAATGAAGTAAGTAATTGTAAGATTGATAGTTATTATATGTGTGCCATGCATCATACCGAATTCATCTCATTAACAGAAATATAGTTATCCAAATACATTTTTTGAAAGCTAAAGTAATATGGCACACGCATGTTTTGGGTACGGTTTCATTTTGTTAGATTTTTATAGACTTTTCCCATACCAGATAAGGGAAGTATAATAAAAACATACATACAGAAAGCGTAAAAGAAGTAATCGAAATATATGAAAACTCAAGAAATAGATACAAAAAAAAAATTCTTGTATTTATTACATTTGCTTTATCTTTAAAATGAACCTGGAATGAAAGTATTTAATATTTAGAAATTTCTCTCATTTAAATACATATAGAAATTTTTGTTTCGTCATATTTTTTAAATGCAAAAGATGTTTTATCTTTAAGTGCTTTCTGATATTCCGTAAAAGAATTATATATTTTTTTCATTTTTTTAGAGGACATTTTTTTTTCTCGCATATAAAGTTATCTTTTTCTACACATTGCTTGAAAGTCATTTTTACTCTTGTTTTCGTGTCTTTATTCCCATTTTTAAAAATTCTTTTTAAGCTTGTACTACAACACTTTCGGTTCACCCCTGCGACAAGGAGTTGTTCCTGATTGGCACAGAAACAGGCTTCATCCATCGCGGGTCTTTCGACGACAAAATCTGCAACGCCACCTACCGAGAGCACAAAGACGCTATCATTAGTGTCCACTGGAACCCCCTGCATCCACGTGTCTTCCTTTCTTGCAGCAAGGACTACACCGTCCAAGTTTGGGACCATAACGAGAAGTAAAGAAATTATCGTTGAAACATTTTACCACTTCAGGAATCGAGACGGTTTCAGTTCAATTCTTTCATATTTGTGCTGAGAGAATCTGAGTAATTCATAAATTAAAATCCTCCGAAAGAAATTCTTCAGATATTTTTTATTTCAAACCGAGCGAGCATTCATAGAGTGGATGTGGAGAAAAGAACCGATATTTATTAAATGATTGACTAATTCTCAAAAATCTTTCGAGAATGCTATTGTGTGCTATAAAGTCACTAGGGCTGTGCCAATTTTCGATTTATTGAAAAAAAAATCGATATTTTTGAGAAATCAATTTTTTCATGCCAGTCTTCCAAAAATATCGATTGATCGAAAGCATGATTATGAATCATAGTTCACGATGAATTGCAATACAATAAACAGATATCTACAATTCATTTGCGTTTTCGGTTTCGTTTTGGTTATCGGTTAGTGTTTGTTTTTGTGGAATGGGGCATTTGCGCTCAATAAATTATTCCCTACCCCTGTTGCATTGTAGGTTTACTGGGATTTGGACCTTTGGCAAGAAAACTTGGCGCGCATCTAGAGGGGTGACAGTTTATTCGCAAACACAGTTCCGGTCGGGCTAATTGGTGATAATGGAATTGCAGTAGTAAAATACACAGCATCCTGTGAAAATATTACTCCAAAGGAATCAAAGCTAAAAAATTTCCATTTTGGAAATTAAATAAAGGTGGAATTACAAAAATAAATAAAAATCACAAATATTATTTTCAAGTGCAGGGCCAGAAAAAAAATTTAGAAAACACAATAATAATGTTTTCGTAGCTTTTTCCCCTCTGGATATTTTCATGACTGTATTTTTTAAATATATATATAATTCAGAAATCCATGTTATTTTGTCTGTATTTTTTTTTTGTAAAAATTTTATTTGATCTTGCATTTATGAGATCTTGTACATACATATATCTTGCAATAAATGATAATTAATTCTATTATTAATAGAAAAGCAAGACTGTTTTTATCAGAAAAATAAATAGCGGAATTAAATACATTTAAAAAGATATAAGATAATTTATAGCTGTTTTATTTACTAATATTTAAAAATTCTCATATTTCTAAATGAATTTTCTTGAAAATCGCTATTATCTATACTCACAAAAGGGGAAAAAATATATGTGTATGTATATATATTACAATAGTTCACTTAGCAATATCTTTATTAAGAAACTAGTCGCCTTTGGTGACTGCAAAATATTTAGCTAGCAAAGTTTCAGATTTTGATAGTTATATAATTCAGTCATACTATTATGTAGGCCTTAAACAGTTCTGTTCATTGTATTACTTACTAATTTCTGTCAAAGTTCATAAAATGTGCACATTAAATTAGAGTGGAAATCTTAAACTGCAATTAATATAAAAACATTTTTTACTGAAACCAAGCACATCTTTTTTTGAATATGAAAATTGAATGTAGAGTCGCTCAGCACTGAAGTTGTATATGCAATGCAGAATAATTTTTGTAATTTATACAATATCTTAAAGAATTACTCAACAAAAATTTCTCTAATTCATCGTAAAATTCAGTTTTTATTTTTACTTTTAAAACATTCAAATGATGCAAATAAAAATATTTTATTTGACTTCAGTCAATAAATGTTCTTGTGAAAAAATTATAAAGTTTAAATTTTACACAGTCCTTTTGTCGTAAGGAGTCATATTGTGCGAAATAGTCTTGACACTTCAACACTTAACTCAAGTTCAATAAATAAACTTTCTATCTTCTGCGATCAAATCTGTCAGTTTTTACATACCAATATTAGAACAATCAATGTTTTCATAATCATAAGCCAATCACTGTTGAGAAATCCTGGTAAAAGATTGGCGTATCTACTTTGAAACGGACTATAAAGTGTTCTAAAATCGCCAATTTTTATAGAAGAGTGATATTCAAATTTCATAAATTATTTAGTTTTAATGAATGATTTAGTTGCTTGAAGTTCAAGGATTTTTATTTAACCCTTAGCGCTCCGAAAACTAATTAGATGCATAAATATTTGCCGAATAAGAGAACTTGTTCATTGCTCCGAAAAATTAATATATATGAATTTTCCCAGAGATTTAATGAACATATTTTTACCACTCTTAAGTATTTTTACCAGTCAAAATTTAATAAAATAATTAAATAAAACTCCAAAATGATGCACTACCTTGAATGGTTCCTGAGAGGAGAGATCGAAGTGCTAAGTGTTAAAATATTGATGTCTCAAAAAAAATTTGTTAAATAAGATTCAAAGGTTAATGTAAAGGGGTAAACATGTAAAAGGATTACAAAGGGTAATGTAAAGGACCTATGTAAAAATTTAAAATTCTTAATTGATAGGAGCATTTATTGACTCAAGTAACATAAAATGTAATTATTAGCTCATTTAGACCATTTTGTTAGTAGATGCGTGCCCCTGATTAAAATGAACTGATGGGCGCTGATTACAGTGATTATCCAATAGATATATTAAACTATGTTTGCCTTAAATTTAATTGTTTGATTTAATTAATACTATAGATATTGTAAAAGGTCATAGAAATCTTTTCCTCCATTTAATTTTTAGAAAATATATTTCAAATTTTTTCGCTTCACACAGACATTTGCTGAAATTTACACTTTTATATATTTAATTTACAATAATAGTTGATTTATTTTTTTTAATTTGAACTTCTGTCAATGTGATGGCAACAGGTTCATAAAAGCTAATTTTTTCCCACTGACGTGCTCGTGCAGATTAAATTATATTTTCATTTTGTGCTAGATACATTGTTGAAAAATATTAGTTAAAATATTTCTTTAAAAGCTTGTTAAACATCGAAACTTAATTTGTAGATTAAAACATTGATGTCATTAAAAAGAAAATTTTTTGAGTTTTATCTTAATGCAAAAATTAATTTTGTGCTGTAATTTTTCGGAAGTTATAGCGTTGTAATTTTTAGAAAGTGTATCCATTTTTAAATCCTGTTACTCCTTAATGTAATAAATTATTGTAAGTATAAGGATCAATGTTAGTGAAATTAATTAATATTAGATAAGAATGTTATCTGTAATGCGTATAAACAATGCTGAATTAGAAAGTTTTTGTATTAGTTGAAATTTAAACACTTTCAAGTTCCCATTTTTGTTGAGATTACTGAAAATTAAAAAAGATGCATTGCATAAAAAGGGGAGTAGTATAAGGTTTTTAGAACAGTAGTAAATGTTACATGTACAACAGAATTTGAAGTTAAATATGCTCTTGTGAGTAAGCGATCAAGAACAAGCTAAGTAAATTTAGTAACCATAAATCTGAATTATAAAGAAACTTTTAAAAAATACTTTTTAATGTGTATTAGCATTTGTATAACAATATATTTTACAACTATTTTTCTTCAATTCATGTTTATATAGGAGTAATCATAATTTTTATTTTGAAAAAAGTAACATTCCTACCAATTATTTAATTGAATCACTCAAAACTTTTTTTAAAAATTTTAGTTACATACAAATGAACAAAAATTGCGGATAAGCTTTCAGAAATGCGGAACAGTCTTTATTATGCTGAATGTCAGAGACAGAAATGTTTGCAGTTTTATTTATTTATTTATTTTGTTAAATGTAAGTGACCATATAATGCATATTGTGAAATATTGAAAAAGAATTATTTAGAAATTATACTAATTTTTTTTTTAATTTCTAAGCCTTTTTATTATTTTTTATGTAGCCGTTTAGATGTTGCATTTAAATGTCGTTTCCGGTACATTGGATTATGTATAGTTAAATCTGACAGTAAATAAGCTAGAAAATGAAGTAATATATTTCAGATTTGAAGGAATTTCAGTAGTTATCAACATTTTCTTATTGAAAATATGCTTTTATTTTCTTCTGAGAATTAACCAGCAGCTGTTTTTAAAATTATTAATGTGATTGCTATCATTTATTTTAGCCAGCCAAAAAGCTTATTATTTTGGGGAAAAAAAACTTATTTAAACAGCTTTAACGTAAAAAATACATTAGCTCATTTCAAGTATCAGCTTCTGGAATATATATACATAAAAGCATACATACATATAGAAAGGACTAAACATTATTAATATCCATTTAAATTTGAATTTAAAGCCCTTTCTATGTATTTTTTTTCATTTTATTAAATAAAGTTAAACCATAAGAAGTATAAAAATTAAATCCTCATAAAACTAAAAATTACAATTTATTTTATTAGATTAAATTTGTATTATGCACATCAGAATTATAATTTTTATGAATGTTTTCCGCGTGGGAAAATTATAAACGTATTTCTTTTAATAAATACATTTTTAAAGCAAATTTCTCACACTTTACATTTATTATATTCAAAACTCGTCTGAAACGTGGTAAGGGTCAGCATTTTTCTCAAGGAAGTTTCGTTTCGTTATCAGAAACAAGGAGTATCATTCTCACTCATAGTGAATTGATTACCATTTGGCGTACATTGTAAAATCCCCAAATCTTGCATACAAAGATAATGTTTATAATGTGGTAGCCTTTCTTGACGCTTGAGCGTAAAGGGGGAAATGTATTGAGCGCAAATACCACACAACCGTTTTTGATACTTTTCACTCTTTTTTCACCTTCATGCATAATTTTTGTTAATATTTCTATAAATAATGTCATGTTATAATATATAAAAATACTTGTTTCAAGCATGTCGTTTTGGAATAAATTTACCTTCGAATAATGTTTATTATTAATATTTTACTCATTTCAGAATGACTATTTTTCGTCTCTTTTTGAGTTTTGAAATGGTAAATGGAATGATTCATTTTAGTTATATAACATATCTGTTGTTAAAATTCTAATACATATTTAAATTAATTCTGCCAGTAATACTATTAAAATAAGAATAAAAATTTATGTAATTCCTATATAAAATTAATTTTTCAAGACATCAGATTTTGAATTCATGATTTATTTAAACTACTACTTAAACTACTACATTCTACTTGTTACAAAACATTATTATGTCGTTTTCTTTTCTTTTCTTTTTTTTTTAATGAAGAACTAACTTTTACCCGCGACTTCATTCGCGTGGAGATTTTGATGTGTATTTATGAGAACTGACGGTCTGATCAACACTCGGCAGTGTCTGTCTAAAATCGCCTGCGAGCAAAATGGCAAAGCCGCCCATCACCGCCTGATTGCCGCGGATGTCCTGCAAGCTGCGGTTTAACGCCTCTAATGCATGCTTAACACCTCTAGTGCATGCTTGTGCGACATTGTGCACTCGCCCCATACTATTAACTTGTACTGCTGCAAAAGGACTCCCCGGTCGTTGTCTTTGGTGATGTTGCATGCTGGGGTATATTCGCTTGCAAGATTAAGCTGCAATTTGAAAACGGAATGTTCAATATGGCCACTGTTAAGCAAAGTTGCAGCAGCAATGCCCGAAGAAGATACAGCCAGAACTATATTGCGGTCCTTGCGGAGTTGGACTAGCAGGAGATTCAGCACAGACGTCTTACCCGTACAATCTGGTGCGTCAAGAAAGAATATCCCTCCTCTCCACTATTTACTCGATTCAGAATCGTTTCGTAGATTGGACGCTGCTCGGAAAGTAATCTTGGTATCATTTCATTGACCTGCGCTTCTAAAACCGCGGTGTCGTAGTTTAGCTCCTTCACAATTTCGCTTGATAATTCCCCTCTTCGCTGCGGTGGGGGTATGCCGAAATCAGCGAGATATTTTCCAGATATGGAAATCATTTTATCCTCAATCAATACCAAAGCTTCGTTAATGATTAGGTTATTATGAGTGCCATCCAGCCTATGCACGATATCTTTTGATAAGGCGTCCTTGTATTTAGCCCACAGCTGGAGGGGGTTTGAAGTCCGCAAGTGCTCACTAAAATTGCAAACAGGTCTTCTAGCTACTTTCATAGCCCGAGCTTTATTACTCCTCTTCAAAAGATCAGATTTGCGTTTTCTGGGTATTTCGAAAAACTATCAAATAATAACAAATAAAAAAAATTAAAATTCACCTAAAAACCGATGCACTTAAAACTATAAGCATATGCAAAAAATTTATAATTAACATAAATGCAATTTAGTTACAAAAACACACAACTAACCTAAAAACAATTGATTTACTTTGTAACCTGAAATACAATAAAACAGAGAGTCCGTAATTCTTTAAAATCAAGTCAAGTATATTTTATTTATCGATCGAGATTCAGATAGCTACAACAGTATAATACACATAAGTTTTTAACTTTTAATTGGAATGAAAACACAGTTGTCAACAATCAGAACACACTGCGCATGCGTGAATTTTCAACGCCGGTTGGGGTAACGCAAATGCGTGAATTTTTTACGCCAATTGGGGTAACGCAACGCAGATTAGAAATTTTTAATTTCCCTTAATCTGTTTTGTTTTAATTCAAAAGTACTTCAGAATGAATCCAAAAGATCGATTCATTAACAATGTGTCATTTGAAATGCATCAAACACCAAGAAAATAAACAGAATCCTTTGAAATCATCGGTCGAAAATATATTAAGCCTAACCTCATTAGTGTGGGGAAAAAACTGAAGCCTTACTCATTTGGCGGTGGGGAAAATGAAGAGTTTTTTGGCGGGAAAGTTAGTTTTTAATTAATAAAATATTAACTGCTCAATTAACCGGAATAATTAGTAGCCTATGTCCTATCCCAGACTATAATCTATCTCTGTGCTAAATTTCATCCAATTCTGTTCAACCGTTCTGGCGTGATTGACTAACAAACATCCATCCATCCATCCTAACTTTCACATTTATAATAGTAGTATAGATGAAATAAACAAGTTTTTATAATTCAGCAGTAAAATGAATAAAATGTTAATAATTATTATGCTGAAAAAATGCAATGTCATAAATTGTAACATGCAGACATTGCTTTGGCATTGGCATACTTTATTAAAGGGGTTTTAACACAATTATTCTAACTATTTTTATTCAAAAGAAAGCAAATATTTTTATGATATAAATTGCAATTGTCTTTTAATTGGAATCTTTCTGATGTCAATAATGTTAATAGATGCTATTTATAACTTATAATAGCTATAAATAAATAATGATATCACGATATATCGAAAAATATCGATAAGTGTTGGACGATGAAGAAATTCGGTCATCGCCCAGCCCTAATAGTGACCAGGTAAGTGTATTATGCAATTATTGTTAGGTGAATCGTAGATATATGTAGGTGACATGCAGGCCCAGAGGAGATGGAGGAGTTCAGCAAGTGTTATCTAATAGACAATGCTGTCGAATGGACTTTCAATGGCCAACTAAGCGCTGGTAGACTAAGGCGAATGTAGATTGCGCAGTAGATAAAATACCTATCTCATTCTGATTACTAAGTTCTTTGCCTATAGGAATTCTCGGAATGCTGATGCAAAGGTGGATGTGCAGCTAACATTAAAAGTGGGACATCCCTGGGTAGGCAACTCAGATATCAGGGGGAGGAGCAACCCGATTCAGTAGGGTGATTCTTGCATTCTCTGATCATAAAATAACGGTGATGTTGCCTGATCAGAGGATCCATGACGAGAATATTTCATTTTAGAGATACTTGTTCAGGGATGCGAATTTTTGCATATCACGATTCCTTCATTTTTTACTTGCGACGTCCATTCACCGAAGCACTTCGACGTTCAGGGGGTTTGTTTGGGGGGTTGGGTTCAGGGGGTTTATGCGAGTCTGCTTAACGAATTAATCTGAATGTTTCAGCACGTAAGGTTAACTTTCCTTCTCTGATTCTGTGGTATGGTTATTTGTATTAATTAATATTACTCTGAAAAATGAAGTAGGACTTCACGTTAAAATTTTATCTCTCTGTTATGTCTATACGATCTTGAGACATATTTTCAGCTCTAATAAATGTTTATAGTGTTTGTTCATTAACTAGAAAGTCGCGTTGAAATGAGAATCCGATGTCACATTTAAAAATACAGTGGCAATATTGATAGCTAAAGAAAAATTATATATTAATACAACGGTAGCATTTAAGTGAATCAGTATTTTTCATTTTTGAAAATGTATTTAATCAGTTAATTTTTTTCATTTTCAGGAATTCGATTTTCGATTTCTTTTTTGAAAACGAAGTGAGAGATGTCGCTTGGGCTCCTTTTTCTTCGACTTTATTTGCTGCCATCTCTAGAACAGCAATAGTAAGAAGAAAAAAAAATCTTCTCTACCAGAATATGTGATTGCAGATATAGTTTAATACCAATATTTAATTAGTGGGAAACCTTTCAACGTCCCTAGTGAACAAAATTTGTTCTTTCGGATAACATGCATCTTAACATGCTTTGCATTTCTGTTAAAAAGTGCGATAGACAAATGTCCTCTTTATGCTTTATTGGAGTTAAATGTTCTGAATATCAAATGTCAAGCAAATGCATTTTTATAATCATTGTCTAGGAGATGTATTAAAAATAACATTTTATTAGATACATAGATATGCTTCAACACATTTCTCCCCCTCCCCAATGGTCTAGATCCACATTAAAATCGAAGTTTTCTTACTAAAAGAAATATATATATATATATGTAGAACAGAACTTTCATTTATTTATTTACCTGTCATTAACTCATGCATCAGGTCTTCCGCCTGTTCAACGCATAGGCAAACCTGCCAAAAAGAATGGGTAACTTGCAGTGTTTACCAGCCTCAGTTTAAAATGATCCCATGAGATGGGAAATGGGCTGCTATTTATCTGAATGAGTTATCATGTTCTAGAGAGCTCATGAAACAAAGCCAGTCTCATTTCAAACGACTCTCGTAATTACCATTCCGAATTACTTTAGAGACTATGGGATAATTGAGAACGATTGCTTTGGCTTCAAATCCCAGTACCGAACTGATTTGAAGAGAGTACTTTTGAAATTATAAGAAATTATTACTTATTACCTCAGAATTTATTTTGCAACTTGTTCTCAATTACCCAAAAGTACTTTTTTTTTTTGTTACTGCTTTCCAATAAAAATATTTTTTTATTTTATTTCACGGAATATCACATACAAATTATTATATTTAATATTTTCAATTTCGAGAATTTTTAATCGTTCTAGCTCCAATTATACAGAGAAAATTCGGGAAATGAATCTCTATAAAAGCAGAAATAGCTGAATATTATGAGAAACGAGAAGGAAATAGTTAAGACTTAGAAAATATAGTTTAAAGTAAGCAAGGATTAGTAGCTCATTTTTGTAGAGGAAAGTACAGATCTCATTTTAAGTACAACGTTCAACCTCTCATTCAACTCATTTTTCTCTGACATTTAAACAACCCGAAAAAGTCTACTTAAGCGATGAGTCATAGGCTGGCTACTCTGACCCGCCTCGAAGGCACACGGATAAACTTGAATGTCCGGACCGCCGCAACAACAACACTGGCGGGAACCGTGGTTGAGTCTTAAGGGCCATCATCGGCCACGGTACAACCCTTTTCTAAGTAAGTACGTCCCGTCATCGTGGGGAGGAGCCAAACCCCCACTTCTCTGTGTACCCACCGGGGTGGCGGGAACCAACCACCATGCCGGAAACTTATCATCCTCAATGACGAGGTACTCCCCCGTGGAATTAAATACATTTATAAGAAAAACTTTTTATAAGTTATAAAATATTAGGAAACTACTAACTCAAGTAAAATAATAACACTTTAGGAAGTTTTTTTTATTTTCTTGAGTGGGCCAAGGAATGTATATATTTTCCAACTCGCTAAGATTACATCGGGCAGCCTTTTTCCAATTCTCTTTTTTAGTCCTAATTTAAAATATTTATTTCGGACATCCAGAGTTATGAAACAAAAGGATTCCACTCCATGTGCAATCAATATATATAAAAAAAATGATCTATTCTCTTCATGTGGAGATATTTTTTAAAATTTGATTTCAGTAAAAATGGGGAATTAAAAATATCACTCAATTTTCAAGCAGTTGGAAATATTTATTTACATTTACCTATTATAAAATTTTATCTAAATTAATTTTTGTGCCATGCTATAAAAAATTATTCTTAATAGTGAATCTTGTGCATGCCTAAACTTTTGATAAAGATGTAAATGAAACAATTTTAATCTGTAGTAAAAATGGATCTACATTTGGCGATAATTCTAGATAATATTTACCATGCGATATTTAAAACTTCTTCATTACAGATTTAGTCTCTTAATTTGTCTCAATTTAGCAGTGAATTCTGATTTCTAGACTTATATCGAAACAGAATTTGAATTCTCACAAAATTAATTCAATTGCACTTATTATGTAGAATTAATTAAATTATACTTATAAAATTACGTATTTGAGAAACAATTTTTGTCGTATTAAATGAATTTTGCTTTCTTTTTGTTGCTTGACTTGTTTTCGACTCAAAGCACCCAATCCGCAAAAAAGTATTTAGTGGTAGTCCTGGCAAATTTCCATTCAAACGCCGATAAACGAACTCGGTTGCAAACTAATAAACTTAATAGTCTATGTTTCATTTTTTAGAAAATCAAAAAATTGTCCCAAAATACATTTTAATTTTCATAGCATACAAAAACGTTAGAATTTTGCGTATGTAGAAAAAAAAACCCATCGATGTTATTTTGAAATGTAAACGCAGACATTTTAAAAGTTAGTAAAAATATAGTAATAATTAGGACATTAATAAATTAATGTAACTTTATGCTAGTATAGGTTTTAAATTTGCAAAAATCATCTGAATGAGCGGCACCTATTAGATGCCAGTTGAAGTTTTTCTAAGTAAAACATTAAGTTCAAAGAGAAGCCGAATTCTATTTTGGTGTCTAATGGCTTCTCTTTGACTATAAATGAGAATTCCTGGTTCTGCCGTTTTAAAGTATGACATTTTCTATTTTCGATTTTAGCAGTAACATCTGCTTCCTTGCAACAGGTGAGCGTCTTTGATTTGGCCATCAACAAAACGGAGGCCATCGGCTCCTTCACGTGCTACACGCCGAAGCAAGATATCAGATTGACCCGCGTGACCTTCCATCCGACGATGCCGGTTCTTTTGGTGGGCGATGACAGGTGAGGACTTCCTGCCGTCTAATGACTCGTTCGAAAGTATCGAGATCCTAAAAACTTGAATATAATGTATTCTACATACGCCTACACATTTTCTTTTAATGGATATCTAAGCTCTTGTAGGTTATAACGTAATGCAGTCAAATTTCAACGACACAGATGCTGAAATCCAAGCTTGAAAGCAGAATATTTAAATTACTATTAAACATATACGTTCGGTTTTGTTCTCCCTTCCAAACAAATTCGAGATAGGATCTTTATATTCGGCATTCACTGTTAGAAGGATAGCAAGCTTCTCTTAGAACTTTCATTTGGATCTTCAGATTAAATTTCTATCTAGAGTAACCAAAAGCTCATTTTTCTTCGCCCTTTTTTTTCCCCTTATGGCGATTTTAAGCATTTTTGACCACATGTCGTACATGTTTAATATTTGTTAATATTTTGTCTGTCCATGAGTATTTCATTCCCTAAAGAAAGACTGATTCCATTTCAGTGGAAGTTATTAAGAATTCATCGCTCAATGCTACAATGAATCGATTACGAAAGAGCCTATAGATCTGTCTCCATAGGTAATACATGCGTTTCCTGTATGATAGGCAGGATGAATAACAGTTGTGGATACACATATGTAAGAAATAATTTCACTCAGAATTTTTTTCAGAATAAAGTTACTTTATCATTTCTATTAGTTTTTGGCAGCCTTTATTTTGACACACGTCTTACAATAAATAGCAACACAAACAACAATAATAAAATTGACCATTACTTTAAAAAAATTCTTTTCCTTTAATGGTATCTCAAATGTCGCCAAGCTTAAATGTTCATGTTATTTCATTTTGGCGCCAACATGCATCCGCAAGGCCACTAAAACTTGGCGCAGATCACTAAATACAAACGATAATTCTTTGGAGGATTCATTAGGAAGTCTTTCTCTGGAGTTCTCGAGAAAAGTTCGTTTTTTTTTTTATTATTATTATTAATTGTTAAATAAACATACTTTTCGTTTTCTAGGGGTTCTGTGATTGTTTTCAAACTTTCCCCAAATCTGAGATCTTCATTAAAAGTAAGTATGATTGAAACTACCTTCAGTACCATTATAAAATAATTTTAAAAAAACATTAGAAGCGAAGATATATCAGACAGTTGTAGATCTAGTTCTGTAGAATGCCAACAGATGGCAACACAGGCTTTCTTCTCACTGTTTTTGGTGAAGCAATGAGACAATGACATCTCTGCGTTTAATACGGGATTTACTGTAGCGGTATTTTTTGATTACGTATGTGTAGAATTACAATTTTAATAAATAAAATTTGCTCAAAATGAGGTTTTTTTCAAAATGCAGCAAATTGACTGCGAAGCCTTTGAACTTGCATTGATATTTTTAAACTATAATAAAGCGACAAGGCAGTGATTCATTTTGATATTTAAGGGCATAAGGGCACTCAAAATACAATTTGTCTATTTCTGAGTAGCTGCCTTACAATATTTAAAATAATTTTATTATATCATTCTTATGGTGTAAAAATGGCGCAACAAAATTCATTATTATTATTATTATTATCATATATTATTTGTCTGAAATGTATAGAACTGAACTATTTAAATGTATTGAATTATTGCAAAATATCTAGTTGTATTAGGCACAATAAAATATAACGTAAAACTATTTTTCTAGATTTCTTAAATATAAAATTTAGCTCTTCATGTAATTTTGCATAATTTTTATCACTGAAGATGCAAATTTTTAATTATTTTTTTTTCTTTAAAAATTTGTTAAAACCATTGAAATAAAAACTCTATAATATGAAGTAGAAAATATAATTTTTTTTGTCTGCCATAAAAATACGAAATGGCGAGTTAATATCGAAATTAAATATGCACGCCCTTAACTTCTAGACTTCATTTCTCTGCCAGATGTAGAAATGTAAAATTTTAACTGGATGATTAGATAATATATTTAATTAAATAACACCCTTCCGTTTATTTCTGTGTTTTTGCTCAACTTTTTTTTATCAATAACTTCTGAAGTAATTGTTGCATGAAAATATTTTTTATATATCAACTGGGACAGCAAACAATTATCTGACCAATAACGTTAGTCTAAGTGCTATGCATTGTTTTTCAAGCGTACATTTTAAAACCAAGAGGTCATTCGAATTTACCGAGTCTTTTTCCAAGCGGTGGTGGAAACCTAAGGTAAAAAAGAAGAAGCATTATGAAGTGCTTCGTCGGTCTGGCACAGTATAACCAAAAAGAATAATTTTTTTTTTTTTTTTAAATCAGAGCAATAAAAACCATAATGTGAAGGAACGTTTGTTGTCACAATTATGGAGAGAAAAAAATAAAAATTCGAGAATCAAATGAGATGGTTCGAAGTATACAAATAAAAAAATGGATTTTAATGTTGGTTGAAAGATCAGATTGGACAAAAACTGAAACAGAAAGGTACTAAGCAAAAAATTTTTTTTATTAATTATAAAATGTTATAAAAACCTGGACTTGAAAATATTTTCACTCCAAACAACAACGTGCATATCAACAATTATATCAATAAATGATTCATTTATGCAAAATTTTATCCATGAAAGTTTATAAGAGTCAGAGTTGTAATTTAAAAGTACGGATGTTGGTGTATTTTTGAATGGGAGCAAAATCATAAATCTTTATTTTGCGGAAATGTTAACATTTTGCTTAAAATATCTTATAATAATCCACAATATAAAAATCATAAATTTTGTGAATGAGTAAAGTATTGAAAGATTCCTTTTCCAGACTTTGTTGACAATCTATTTATTAATAAAAGTTTTAAACAATAAAATAAAGAGCAAAGTCCATTCATGGTTAAAACAGCAACTAACTCTAAAATAATGGCATTTAAAAGCAACTATTAACTAAAACCTTGATTGCAATATAATTATAATAAAAATTAAATGTTTGTATTCATTAAGTGAATAATATTGCAGGAATTAGACGCACTAAAAGTTTTATAAAATAGATGCAAAAATATGCTACGTAATAGAACATTTTAAAAAAATACTTGCTTTCAATTAATCATTTTACAATATATTTGCTTGTTAAACTATGAACAAGTTTTTAGATCTGACGACTCATTTACTACTGATTTACATAGAAAGAATGAATCAACAGTCGCGAAAAACGAACGGATGTTCGAAGATTACTTTGATCTGAAGTAAAGTTTGTGTCCCACCAAACGGAAAATTTGGTTTCTGGAGCGTTTTATTATGATTTTCTGGGAGAGAAGAAAAGTGAAAAAGTCAAGTATCACTTTATGGAAATTAAATCTCTTAAAAATCTTATCTAAAAATTTCTAAAAGGCTTTTTTCGGAAAAATATTTGTAGAGTTCTAAAATAACCCGGGCTTTTGATCTGATTCTTAGAACAGATATCATCCCTCTTCAGTTCATTCAGATCAATATTTCGCATTTCAAACAATATTTAAGAAAATTTGTTTCTAGTTCCTGCTTGCTAGAGGTTTTGTATTAAGACTTAATATAAACTTACTTTGGGCCTAACTAGAATGAAATGAAACTCTAACCATTTTTTTTTTTTTTTTGCTAAATGTGTAAGAATAAAAATAATTATTTTCTACAGCAACTAAGAATTAAAATAACTAAATCTCAATATTTTATTCAACACGCCAAACAAGCAACGAAATCAATAAACCTTTCAGTGGCGGTTATCAAAATGGGAATATTCTGCACTGGATATTTCACAGAAGGGCGCTTATTATTTCAGAGAAAACAAGAAAAAGTTTATTTAGCGACTCTAAAGAAGAGCGTGGAATTAAGGAAACGCTTTTGTTTAAGAATTAAAATTACATTTAAAGCAAACATTTATAAGAATTTCACGATTACATGGCATTCTGTTAGGATACATATATTAAAAACACTTATTATTATGCTTGCAGGCTCTGGAGACATTAGAAAAGTCAAAGTTTGTTGCTGGTGAAATCGAGAAGATGGAAAAATTACTAACACTATCGAAGGTCAGATCCTCCCCCGTTTCTTCAGATAAAACATCATGAGGTACTAGAGCTCTCAAAAGCTATAATCAGTTGCTTTCATCTAAATACGGCAAACATTAACAAAAGCCTATCTCGATGATCAACTTACTGACATGTCAATTATAAGAATGTTGACAACATGCGTCTTGTGGATGGCACCTATTCATTTCCTAAATAAACATCAGCATCTTAAGCTGGTATTCTGAAATGGATCATGCAACTGTGCTAAACAATACTGAAGACTCAAGCCTACTGCTACTAAAATCCTTCAATATTTTACAACAAATTTTATTTGAGAAGGTTTCAATAAAGCCTGCTGCAATGATAGTTTTTTTTATTTTGGTTTTATTTAATATAAATTAAGGTCATGATTTAGTCAATTTTCGCTTTATAGGCGCCATACATTGTGAAAGTCGTCAAAATTTTTCTTGCGCAAAAATAGTTTGCGAGTGAGAAAAGTTTTAGAAAGTTAATTCTCGAAGACCTCAAACTGCTTTCCGCCATAAAATTCTCTTCAGTCCCCAAAACAGCCCCTCACCCTCAAATAAGAGAATAAATTATAACATAAAGCCTCATCTAAAAATAATTCAAACATGCAATGATGCTACGAAATATTGAATAATAAATATGGAAATTTGAAACTCTTAATTGTTTTTGTCTAACGTTAGTGAAGAACTTTCAATTAGATAGATTAAACAACTGTCTAGCGCCGCTAGACTGAAATAGAGTCTGAAAAAAGATTGATCAAAAATCTTTATTTGCCTAGTTGCCATATAAATAAATTTGTAACCACAAACTGGCTACTCCGACTCTCCGGAAGGCACACGGAAAAATCTGAATGACCGGACCAACACTTCTTCTTTTTGCGTACAGCCGACCACCCCGTCACCACTGAACGTAGCAGTATCGACAGGAGACCGAACCAACACTGACAGAACTGTGGTTGAGTCCTAAGAGCCCTCACCGGTCACGATAAAACCCTTCCGTAAGGAAGTACGTCTTCTATCATCAATGGGAGGAGTCAGACCCCCTCATTTTTTGTGTACTCACTGCGAT
Organism: Argiope aurantia; assembly: GCA_026543865.1. NCBI lineage: Eukaryota > Metazoa > Arthropoda > Arachnida > Araneae > Araneidae > Argiope > Argiope aurantia. The sequence goes on from JAPMOR010117437.1 coordinate 181,068, forward strand.
GGCGGGAAAGAACCACCATGCCAAAAGCTTCTTATCCTTCATTGCAAGGGACCACAGCCCGTGGGACTAAATAAATTTTTAAGAAAGCAAATTCTATAAGTTATAAATATTAGGAAACTACTAACTCAAGTAAAATTTGCCAGTTTCTTATACGTTTCATTATATTCAATTAGTTGTTAAAACAATTGTAAAGCTAAACATCCTCTTCAATAATAATGTGTAGAAACATCGATGCAGGATTCAAAAAGCTAAATAATAGCAAACAATTATTCATAAGGTTAATAAAATAAACTTATAATAAATCATAAACATGTTAAAATGTACTGAAATACGAAACTGAATTGCTAATCTTATTAAAAGAGATTCCTCATAATGTGCCCAGCCAAGGGCTACAAAATGCGAAATCTGTCTCTGTCTATCGACGTTTAAGAATCTGAAAGAAAAAATTGTGATTTTTTTCCCCCCGTATTTATAAAATTTTCTTAGTGAAACTATTTGCATGCGCAGCCTATATCTTTCGAGAATCCCTATTGTAATCGATCTCTCTTTTTCAACTTTCAGGTATCTAGAAACAATTTCCCCCAAGTCAATTTCCATCTCGCTTCTTTGTTCTTTCAATGAGTTTTATTAAATTCTGACCCCCATTCTAAGAACTGACGGAGTGTTAAATGATAACGGTCACACCATCTTTTCTTGTTATTTTTATGAGATGAGAGAAAAAGTGGAAAGGACAAATGGCCACAAATAGTCTTCGGCATCAAGTTTCACTGGTAAGATGAACTTCGAATGTAGTTATTTTTTGATTAAGTCACATCGAATTAATTGCGCTTTCGGTTAGAGTTTAGTTTAGTTTAGTTTAGTTGAATTAACGTCCCGTTTGAAGCAACACTAGGGCTATTTTGGGACGAACCTCGTAATTTTGAACCGCGGTCAGATGACGAGGACGACAACTGAGCTGGCATCCCCCTCTGCACACCAGCGGGAGGACGTCTGGTCAGGACGGATTTAACGTGCAACAGACCCCTTTACACGACGGTTCTTCGGTGGAATCGGGTCTCGAACCTGAAACCCTCTGATTTCGAAGCCGAGACCTTACCACCAGGCCACCGCGGCCCCAACGTTTTTGGTTAGAATTACGTATTTTAAAGACTGGCATCTTGTTTTGCGTTATCTTTTGGGAGTATCTACTTATGTATAATATTAGATTCCTTCCTATTTGTATATCTTTGCTACACTGTTCGGTTATTTCATGCCCTAGTCCTAGAGAGGCGGTCTTACTTTTTGAGAATTCATGTACGTTCTTCCTCTTAAGGAAATGCTTAATTTTCAGCACAGTCGTCGCTATTCTATTAACAACAAAAACCCTTAAGAAGAAGATTTGGAGTACTATGCAAGATGTAATTGCCATGAATGAAATATACAATTTCTTAGATGCTATAATTAAAAATTTTGATAAAAAATGTGTGGTAAATGAATTGCAGTTTTTAGAGATAAAATTCTTTGCACTTGCATACATATTTTTCCTTGCCTCGAAGTAATATAAATTTAAGATATACGAGGAATCCTATTTTTAAATAAATGATATAATAATTTCCAAAACTCAATTATATAAAACTCTGCTCTACGATTAAAAACAATTGAATGAAGTTCTCCAAAATAAATTGAATAGGCATTTGTTAGAAATTTATAAGAAGTGTTAATATAAAATACTTACGAATTTATGAAACGCTGTTCATTAAAAATTTACAGTTGATTTTTCTTTATAATGAATATAAGTGATAAAAATGACAAAATTTAAAATGTTTAAAAAAAATTCAAGAAAAGCGAAGCATTCATGTAGTAATAATTTTAAATCAATTATCGATTGAGTTAGCAGAGTTATTAAGTGCAATAAATATCACTAGAGGGCAGCACGATACAAATACAAGAATTACCTGTCCCCTGATAATTGGAAATGGAATACATCTTTTTGTTAGTTCTTGCTTGATGTTCATATCTTTAAAAAAATCATCTTAAAGAGAAATGTTGGGTTCAATTAAATTCTGTATTGATCGAAGAATTTTTATTTTCATTGTCTCCATTAATAATGAAGATGAATATATGTGTGTTGGTTCTCTACAAGTTAAACCGTTTGCCCTAACACAACCAAATTTGGCAGATATATATTTAAAAACTATTTTTAAAAATGATCTAGGAACGATTTATAAAATTCTTCATTAGAATTTTAATTAATTAAAAATTGTTTTAAAATATAAAAATTGTTTCTTCAATGATGACAATTTGATAGTCTTGCAAATTTTTCCTAAAATAGGCAAATATATATATATATATATATATATATATATATATATATATATATATATTGCCTAATTTCTAACAATAAATTAAATTGTTGCTCTGAAATTCAAATCGGTTTCAGTGTTTTACAAATTATTTAATATCGTGATTTTACTCCATTGTTGAGCTAAGAAGAAAGATCTAAGTCGGTTTCAAGACGAATAAACGAGTGAAATTTTGAGACAAAAGTGAAGAAATTTTACGTTTTTAATGACACTATGACGTCACAGACTGGTCAGTATTTGATTGTTTCATGTTCACAATGAACAGAATAATCAACACAATTAAAGTGACAAAGCTTTTATATCTGACACTTTGATGGAATTTTGAACATAACAGCTATATCTAAACGATTTAATTAAAATATAACCAATACCCCCATATATAATATACAATAAATACTCTTAACAAATTCAAAATTATAATTGATATTATAATGAATATAATAATTGTTATACACATTGTTTTTAAATGAATATATTTGCTAAAAAGTATTAATTTATTTAACTTTTTGTTATATCAAATGTTTCACACCACATTTTTATATTTATTTCTTACTTAAAACGCATATTAATTCTTAGAAAATGTCGTGTAAATTGAAATCATGCAATTCAAATGCATATTTTACTTTGAAATAAGACTTGTAATGAATTTAACAGATGTATATAGAACAACATTAGATATCGTTTTCATTAGGAAATGTTTTTTGATTTAAAGTAAGAATTCAATAATCTGTCAGCTATATACAAATATAATATGTAAAAATAAAATTTAAAAACGTTTTCATTTTATTCCACCTTTGCTTCTTAATAATATTGCTTTGATATATTGTTCAGAATTTTTTTTTCTTTTTCCCTCTCTCGTAAAGTTGCATTTCACCGATGTTTCGCACGTTTGTAAACTAAAAAGTACAGAATATTATTTATCATCTCAATGTCATTGGTTATTTCAGAAAATTAGTATTTAAAGGCAATTTTTTGTTCTCGTGTTATGATCGCAATAATCTTTTTCTTTGAGGTGGTAATTTTGTCACGAAATTAAACATGCATTCAAAAGTTCATATGACATACCTACTATAAAGTATTGTTTCATGTAATACTTTTTCATGAATATATTCTTATAAAAATAATGCATTGAAGTTTAGATAAATATGGTTTTGTTTTAATTCTTATTCCCTTCAAAACGTTCCAATTTTTTTTTAAAAATTTTTTTTCTTACTTTTGATTACTTACAACAAATTCTCTTCGTATAATAACTATGTATTGATATTAAAACAAGATCAGTACCCATAGAAAACGTAAAAAATACACAAGAGAGACAAAAAAAATTAGCTTTATTTGTTATAAACATGATGAATCTTTACAAAACACATTTAACTATGAATAATGCCTGAAATGACGAGAAAGAAAGGTCTTTGGATGTGTCTGGAAAAAATAAAAATAGAATTCTGCTCCATACGAAAATATCTGTGAGTGATCCGAAACAAATACTGAGATCACAAAATATATTTTGATAAGACTGTGCAAGATTATTTGGTCTTGGGTAAATGCTGAACTGCATGCGATATGCAGACGTTAAGTTATACGACCTGACTGCTTTGAAAGAAGGGATTCGGCCTCCAACGACACGAATTTTGGTGGAGTTTTCTCCTTCCAAAATAGCTGGTAGTGATTCTACAAGTGTAATGTAAAGCTTCAAATTTCATCTATATCGTAAAATACACAAATAAACGCAAATAAAAAATATTTTATAATTAAAAGACTAGCCAATTTTTGTGTAACTATTAAAATATTATATAAAACATTTTAAGTTGGTAAATATATTTTCTCTTCTTGGCAAAAACACAATAATAAAATAAATCTTTTTAAAAAATAAGTTGGCAAAACAAAAAATAATAATAATCCGCCGTACCAGACCAAAAAAAATCATTTGCTAAAAGCAAACTTAAATCAGCTAGTCAGTCTGAGGCCTTGCACAGCCGTTTGATTCGAAATTCTCCTCATATTTAACATGAGGAATCTTCTATATTGTGCAGTTACTAAGAAAAGCCTGTGAATTGCATAGTGAGTGATATAATATCTAAGAATAAACAACACTTTAGAATAGACATTTACACATAAACCACAACCAGCATAAAACTTTGCAAAATTATAACAAAAGTAACAATCACCACATAGAAAGTTGGACAAAAAATTGTTATGCAACAAATACAATATATATCTCCATTTTATGTAAATTAATTAGTAAAATTGGGCAATTTTTTAAAGAGAGTTCCTCTTTGTCCATTAGACAAATAAGTTAGTTTAACATAACAAGGAAATTCAGATAAACAAAATAAAATTGAAATATTAATTAATTAAATATTTATTTAAAACAATTTTTATTTATGTATGGTGAAACAACTGATGCCACTAAAAGTGTTATTAAAGATTCAATTAATAATTACCGGACCATTTGCGTACATCAAAAGATAAAAACCATTTATAAAATTTAATATCACAAAAAATCAGTTAAAAATAAAATACAATCTTAGAAAACTTTGAAAATGTAAGTAGATCATATTGGTAAAATACTGATCATTCCGAGTTTAGTACTTTGTGTGTTACTTCGTTTTTTGTTAAAAAAAATCATATATTCATGAAATTCAGCTTTCAAATTATCTAAGAATTAAGAAGATGCATTTTTTTTTTTTTTTTGTAACAAGCACAAAATGTATTAACTCAAAATGTATTAACTCTAAAATTTAATAACATCGAAAAATATATTGAAAAAGTCTTTAAAAAATTCAGTTTCTGTGAAGATTAAACTCTTCCCATATATAAACACAAAGGATTATATTAAGAACTAATAATTTTTCTCGATTATAAATATCGTGAAATATTTTGATTAAATATTTCATAAATGTGCTCTAAGATTAATGAATTATTACTTTTGTAGGTTAAAAAAATAAGCTGGATGATATAAATTGAAAAAATGTTTTTTGTCCATCTTTCTGGAAAGGAAATTTCCCATGGCTAGTTTGATAATCAATTCAAAAACAAGCACAAATCTATGAATTAAAAAAAAAACATTTCATCAAATGAAATCTTTAGCTTCATATAGAACAACATGATATGATAACGATTTACTGGTACATACATTTAGAATATATTAATGGACGATAGCATTTCTTTATACTTATGTACATATTTATACAAAGCAATATACAAGCGGAGAAGAACGAAAAAACCTTTACAGTTCAGAACAACAACTGCTGTTGCGGCGAAAGGAACATTTCGCACGAACCAAACAGAAAGCAATGGTTGATTTTTTGCTGCAGGTCATTTTTGTAGTTGAAAAATATTTTAAAAAAATATAATGAAAGACTTTTTTGTTACTTAAAGATTTAAAAATACAAAGGGAACTTCAAAAATATTTTCATATAAAAGGTATTCTTTATATATATATATAGCATTTTAACGAAAATATTTATTCATTAAAATGAATCGCACATAAAAATATATAGAATATTTATTTATAATTTAATTATTTTCGAACTAATTGAATCTAATTTTTTTTAAATGCTACCATATTTAAAATATTTTCAATAAATTGTAGGAAAAAGGGTTTTTTTTCTTTTTTCTTATTGAAATGTTCCATTAGCATTTTGCAGTTGTTCAACCACTTTTTTAAACGTCTTCAGTGTGCGTTAAAGTCATTAGCGGCTGTATACACAGTTTGTTAATCCATGTGGATTTATACACTTTTTTTCGATTTAAAAATCAGCTTTATACTAAATAATAAATTAAAATTTCAACAATATGATTCATACAAGAAAGATTAATCATGGAATAATAGATATCTTTTAATAATGACATTAGTTAAATCATTTAAGATAAATTTTGAATATATTTTCAAAATAGCACACGCCTAAGAATTTGAAAATTATTGGCTTTTAAAATATTTACATACATACAGCCATATACACATGGGCAAATTAGATTTGCGAACCAAATAAACAGTATAATTTGTTTTGTTTTTGTTTACTGCAAATTAGTGATCTGTGTAAGTAGTTTTTGAAAATTTTATGTCAAAAGAAATTCAATATTTACATATTTTGATTTGAAAATCTTTTTGCATCAAGTGGCCCCCTGTTGTTGTTTCGTTCTTCTCAAACAATTCAACTATCGGAACAATGCAAGGTCATCTATCAACTTGAGCACAATTTACAAATATATATATACCAACATGGCTTTTAACTGCCTGAGACGTTGTAATGCGGTGCAGAAGAGAACATTGAAAATTCTAAATCTTGCTTTTGCAATGCCCGTTACAAACAAAAATAATTGTTGCCATCCTACGTATTTGGCACGGCAAATAGCTATGGGCAAAAGTATATAGTGTGCAAGGAAGCGATTGTTTATAAATGTAGTATAAAACACAAGCAGTCAACAACACCCAACTACCATCTGAAGATTCAAGGTCGTTCACCCACATTCTCGCATTCCCCCTCTCCCCCTATAGAATTATTTTTTTAATGCTGCTTAACCTTTAATATTAAAATTAATGACACTATTTCGTTCCTTTCTATAATTTGTTACTTTCAGACGATTACATGAATTTTGCTTTATTTAATTTGCTTATTCAAAAATAAAAATAAGTTCAAGCAAAAAAATATTTTAATTACATCCAGACTCGAGAACAAAAATTTAATGTTTGAATTCAAGAATTATTATTTTTTATAGAATAATCATCTCATTATTTTTTTTATCATCATCAGTTCACTCCAAGTGTTATTACTTATTATTATATAAAAAGTGACGAGTAAATTCAAAAGAAATATTCTTTTTGCAAATTACTTATATTACTTTTCTCACATGTTCCTTAAGAAACAATGTTATCGATAGTATAGGAATGTATCAAATTGTTTATGGTCAATATAAATCAGAACAATTTGGATGATTGAAATTTCAAATTTATTCACTAAGGCATAGAAAACAGTTTGTTAAATTCTCATTATTGCAGCCATTCGATATATCTAGTACTCAATAATTTATTTATTATCATCAACATTACACGAAATGGAATGATAAAAAGAACCGGCAAGTCTATTTTCGTTGTATTCGTTTTATTGCTCTATGATAATAATTGTCTTTTAAAAATCCAGCAGACGATGCAGCGTACGCTAAGGTTTTTTTCAATACCCAAATGCAGCTGGAAGAAAGGCACTACAGATGTCAATTTTGGTCACTATTAGCGAGAAACATAGGTTGGAAAACCTTGGCTCTTCATGCCGAAAATGCTAAAGATTCTCTACAATATGACAGACATCGATAATATATATGTATAATACATGCAAGTATATGTATACAATAGATTTTAAGGAATAAAACTCTTCAAACACATAAAATAGATATATCTTTAGATTTGACATTAAATTTAAATAATGCTTAAAAATGATCTGTACAAAAAGATTGAAGCGAATTGGTATCAAGCATCCGTTGACCTATGGTTCGTTTTTTGGATATTAGATCAGGTACAACTAGCTTTTCTCACTGGAGAAGAAATCTCTCGGTCAAAGTCAGGTAAAGACGCAGACGATTTTCAGCGATCTTGCACAAATGCAGTTCACTGGTGTTCCGATCGATTCAAGTTCGGTTTTGATTGAAATCCGAAGGATTCGGGATTCTTACCGATTCGATTAAGTATATATTACCCATTGTCCAGGAAATGTGCATTTTTATTTTAGACGTCTTATTTATTGCAGCGATTGAGTTTCTCCCAAGTTTTAAGTCCATCGTAATAAAATAAAATTTCTTTCAGTTTTTAAAATGTGAATAAAAGAAGATATTCTATAGAATATAAATATAGTGCATAGCGTTTTTTTTTTAAATATAAATATTTTCCGTTTGTTTATCGCTTCTATGACGATGACTTCATCGAAGCGATTTTAATAAAAATAGATCTGATTTAGCAGATGATCGAATTCGCTTTTATCAAAAGTATTGATTAAATATAATCCTTTCTTTCTTTTTTTTTTTTTAAATATTTTTTTCACTTTCTCTATTTAAATTAACAACAAACAAATAAATGGCAGTAAACGGGAAAAAAAACTTGAGTGTAAACTATGTAATATATCAGTTAAACTTTACTGGTCATACAAAATATTGACTAGGCAGTGAAACTTGGTATAAAATTTCATTCTCCAATTAACTGACTCGAACTTTGAGAGCTTAGTTCGGCAATCAATTCGTCAAACAAATTCTACTCAGTCGCCATCTGGCGATCAAATAAACAATTAACAGCTGCAAGCCGAATAAAAATCTCTTTACATAATTTTCTTATCTCTCTATATAATATATATAATATATCTCTATATACTAAATTCAAATAGACTAAACGGAATTATTTACATATAAATATAAAAGTCTATAATCACGGTCATGATTGGCCAAAACACTTATGAGCAATCAAATTGAGGAAAAAAGAGTAGTATACAATTATTGTTTGTAAATGTGCTGACTCTTTTATACAAATAAAAAATAACTGCTGAAATCTGTTGATGGAGTAATATTCATTACTTTGAATTATTGCCTTGTCTTTAAAATTCATATCACATAAAGTGACCGGTATTGCGTCATCGCAATATAGGAAGTTTAACTGTACAATACAACAGGTGGTGAGAAAAAATTGTATTTTGTCACATAAAAATTGCATAGTCATGTACTTGATAATTTGTATAAGGCATAATTGTTCTAGGTCTTATTCAGAACAATTCGGTTTGAGAAAACGTCTAAACATATCTTGAGATCCAAATCGTCAACAGTATAAATGAGCGGAGTAACATGAATGCAAACAAAATAATACGATTCGAAAACGATAGAATTTGATATATAAATAATGTCACTCATTTGTCGATAACAACGTGCAATTGAATTGCACATAATTAATAGACTGCGCAGCGCAGCGATAAATGATTCAAACACTTCTATATTTTGATGATTCATAATAAAATATCTATACACACAATGAGAAAAATATAAATTAATTTATGACTCGAAAGTCTTCTGCCATGCAGGCAGCCTCTGTCTTAAATAATAATACAGATCCAAACCCAAAATACCCCAGTAGAAGATAAAAATCTAACAGAAAAAAAATGTAAAAATCGACTCAAGGTCATTTGAGTATTCATGTAAGTATACGTCGTGTCCTTCGCCCTTGTTGTCTGATGTTCGAGGGGCTCTCAAAAAAGTCATTTGCATAGCTTGTACTGAACGTCCCCCTTCGTCCGTTCGAGACGAATACTTCATCCCAATTCGTGAGTAAACTCAAACGTTCTACAGAAGAACTATCGGAAAAGAGGAAACATCCAAAGAGTAGCGTTCAGTCGACGAATCGGGTGCAGGCTTTCTTCCATTTGCACTGTGTGCACCACATGTCCCTGTTCTCCATGCCGTATACTTTGCGACACTTGCGGCTCTCGGAGCGCGTTCTCCGGTGGAGGGGGGAGGAGGCTTTGCTGGGCGAGGAAGTGGATTTGATGCTGAGGCGCATGCACTTTTGCGGTGACCCCTGCAAAGAAAAAGAAAATTTGATGAACAAATCATTATAAGATCAATAAATGAACAACAATAATAAACGCTTTCAGGAGCGGTGCTTCATTTCAAAATAACTTTTTAAAGATATTTCTCTTCTTTGCCAGACGGTAGTTTTAAGATGATTAGCAGGGAAAAAAATGTATTTTTAAAGATAACAGATGGCAGCACCATTTGTAATACTCTTTATTAATCTACCGCCGTCATTTACACGAAGAAAAATGATTTGCTAATAACCTTGAAAAGTTTAATGCAAGGTATGGTTGAGCTATTTGAATCAGAAGATGATCATGAGTTCTATTCTGGCTTAACCAACATAATTTAAAAACTGGCGGACAGAACATGGTACGCATTAACATGCTGCGGATTTTCTTACTTCCCTCTAACTGAAACAGAAATTTGGGTGAGTTCCTTTTGAAATTCCTCAAGAGAGGCATTCAAACTTCTTATATAGAAAGCAATGCAGAAACAAAACTAAATAGGTATTTCAGCCAGCTTCAATTAACAGAAACAGTCCCATGAATTTGGTTAATTGCGTTAAAGCAAGCGGATTTAGTGAGCAGTGTAAATAAATGAGCAAGCAAACAGCAGTTATGGGTGAAATGTTGTTAAATTTTCGTGAGTTAAATGGTTCACGGAAAGCTGTGAGTTGCCAATAAAGAGTGTTCAAGCATGAAATAAGGACGCCACGGAAAGAAACCGCTATTTTTCAGTATGGAGTTCAAAGATAAGTGGTGTCACAAGGCTAATCACAGAGAAACATCAGTCGGAAGAATAAGAATTTTTCTTCAGTTCTTATTCTTAATCAGCATCATTCATAAATTGGTAGAGCGATGTGCTCTTTGACAATGAATGATTTGATGTGCTCTGTTTGGCTATTGGAGGTTTCCTTCCATGCAAATTCTATATGTTGTGCACTTTAGCCTAAAAGTTCTTTAGAAAGGTAGCCTGTTTCCGAGCGCTTTGACTCAAAAGTTTGATTACCCATGCTAAATCAAAAAGGCCTATAACACTAGAAAGTTAATTCGAATACATTCGTTATACTTAAATATATTGTAGTCATATTTTAGATCCATTTCACTGACAGTAATGATTCTCGTGAAATTTTAGCCAACACAAAATGCTACTGGCTATAACAATCTGGTAAATCGCATTTTAAAGGACGAAAAGTTTTGAAATGTTTATTTTATAAATACTCAGAAATTTTCAAATGCTGTCGAAATTAAAAAACTAGAAGCCCTGCTTGAATAAAACCGGAAAGAAAAGAAAGTTCGCATTTGGGGACCGTCCACTTAGGTATTGTGTTACCAATTTAACACTCTAAGAATTAAAATGACTTTGCACGAGTCATCTGGATAAAAATAAAATCACGATAACGGAAAGTTCCAATCTCCATCAGATTAAAATTGATTAAAAGTATGTGAAGTATGCATACAAATTAAGTATGCTTTGGCCTAAAAATCTATAATGACGGCAGTATTAAAATAATTTTATAGCCTCAATGAAATATTAAAATGAAACGACTCAAAATTATACAAAACATTATTCTTTATATATTTAAATTTATATTATGAAACAGTAATAATTCATTGGACGTGTCAAATTCATACTTAAAAAGTTTTAACTAATAATTCATACTATTAATAATTTTAATTCATACTATTCAAGTTTCAAAGATAAAATTTGAACTAAACGATGAATGTTTCAGATTTCTGTAAGTAAGATTCATTTTTATTAGAAACGAATCGTTTTATACAGCATAGGTTTCATCCCCCCCCCCTTTTTTTTCGTTGTAAACTTCAGAAATAAATGGTTATTTAAAATCCTTTATAGTAAAATAACAACTGTCTCATTTAAATAGATTTTAAGAAAAGATGCATTATCACACACACAAACAGGGTGAAAAAAACATAAACAAAATCTAAAGGCAAACTTATATTCGACACCATCGCAAATCAAAAACCTAGAAAATGAGTGCAAACCCGATAAACTCGTTTGTATTTTTAAGTGAATTATTTTCATCTTCTCCCCAAAGGCTGTTAGAAAAGAAAACCGCATGTCTTCATTATCAAATTCGAGTGCAAGGCTAAAAGTTCTGACAAAAGTTGAGCATCGTGCTGCACGGCCCTTAAAATAGAACATAGCCTTCGAAGAAGCTGATCAAATAGCACAAACCCTCGATTTGCCTCGAGGGCATTATTTAGATGTTGTCGAACAATTACCGAACGATTCGGATTATCACCGCGTGATAAGTGGTCTTATCACCTCAGATGATGGAGAGGAATTTTGACAGGTTCATGATACACGAGTATGGCAGAAAAATAAACGCATTAAATAAATAAGCAAAATTCACTGCATGGTAAGAAAGAAAAAAAAAATATTTGCAGAAGAAAAAGGGATACTTTTGTAGATATAATGGAGTTATATTGCAGTGAATCCTCGTCAGACCAACCACTGAGTTAGAAGATTCAATGCTATGCTGTTTATTAAACACTTTTCATGTTGGGAAAATTCAATCAAATAAAAGTTGGTTTTCACTAGCTTATTTTTGTCAGTGGCAGAAAATTAATTATAATTCATATGGCAAAAAAAAAAAAAAAAAAATCTCACCAGCTATACCAGATGGATTCAATTTAGAAGTAACATAATCAATTACAAATATTTGTTTCTCAAATCATTTTTCTTTTCACATAAAAAACAGAGCAACTTGTTTTTAAGCGGAGATACAAACGAAATCGCGTTTTTTCCTTTAGAGGTTGCGGTGACCTGGTGGGAAGGTCTCGGCTGCGGAACCGGAAGGCTTCATGTTCGTGACCCGATTCCACCGAGAGCTGCCGTGTCAGCAGGCCTAGTGCATATTAAATTCGTGGGGGTCGAACGTCCTTCCACTGGTGTGGTGTGGAAGTTTGGAGAGGGAGTTCCAGCTCGGGTGTCGTCCTCGCCATCTGACCGCGGTTCAAAATGACGAGGTCCATTCCAAAATGGTCCTGGTTTTGCTTTAAAACAGGACATTAATCTAACTAAATTAAACACTTCTCGCTTTTTTAAATCCCATAAAACATATTCAAAAAAAAGAGAAAAAAAAGAGTGAAATAGAAATTTAAAGAAACAAGCGCACAGAATTGTAGCAAAAATAAAAGAAAATCAAATTACGACTCAAAATTTTTTTAGACCATTTTATATTTAAGCTTCAAATAAAATCCCGACTTTTAACACAGTGATAAACTCACCATGTTGCTGGGTGCGCTCGCTGCGTAGCCGTGCAGATTCCAAGCGGTGGATTTCTGCAGCTGCGGTATTGAGATGGGAGCGGCCTGTGTGAAAGTGGGACCGGTCGCCTGCAACAAAACAACATTTCATTACAGTTCAATATTCGAATTCAAATGAATAAAATTAATTACATTAAATTAAAGAAAGTATTATCACATTTTTAAATACACAAAACGATTTCCTGGAATTTAGGAATGATATCAATGCACTGCTGAACTCGTAAATGAAATTATTTAATCAAAATCAATAAAAAAGTAAAATATCAAAAGGCGAGTGCATCATTTATAATCAGAAGGTATGTAATTTCAGGAAAAAAATAATACATTTTAATACCAATCCAAATGAATTTGTGCGATATTTTATAAAACTGCAATACTGGAAATACAAAACTTGTAGGGTTTTTTTTATCACTTAATAAAGTATCCTACATAAATTTGAATCTTTGTGATTTGTAAAATCAATGTATTCTTTAAATTAGATAATGTTTATACAAGAATTTAGCAGAAAATAAAAAGTTATAAGAAAATTATATAATATAATCTTATAAAATGTTAAAACAAATGTTATAATAATGATCTAATTGTAACTATGAAACTGTTTTTGATGCAAATTAAAGAATTGAAATTTTGAATCAATTATTTTCAAAGATTTAAAACTCCACCCCTCCAGCTCACCTGTGCTTGCTTTCTGTACTCCGGGTCCTCGTGAGCGGGTCGGGCCATGTCCAAGTGGCTGAGGGTGGGCACTGAAGAGGAATAGATGGAACCTTGCAAGAAGGGGCTCGATGGGCTCTCCACCTCCATTTCCGTGTAGTAGAACTCCTCCTCATGATCACTGCCTTCCGAATCCAAAGCATCTCCGGCTCTTCTGCAAGAGAGTAAAATTTCACTTTCGAGTCATTGATCGTATGACAGATATACATTATTAATGGTGGCACCAAATACAATAACAATCGCGCGTAATATAACATGACAAAGGTTTAGTAATAAATTATAAAATGTTTTTTAAATCCTTAGTATTGTTGTGCTTTCAATACTGTGGCATAGCAACCAAAGAGTTAGATCAAAGCGTTGTATAAAACATTTGCAACATTTAGTACCAGACTTATGATAGTTTTAATACCAGAGTAGTGTACTTTTAAGTGCTATAGCATATTAGTAAGACAACTGATACCCCAACGTGGCATTTTATAAAACGATACAACAATTGTACCAACTGCGATGTTTAATAAACTTATCAGTCATTACCTACGCGTCGATAGAAGGCAAACAAACAATACATGAAATACTTCTCCACGAGACAATACGTCATGACCGACAGTGCTCATAACTAGAAAAGTGAAGAACACGAATATGAGTGTATTTGAAGGCAAGGAAAAAATGAGGCATTGGACAGCATCTACAGTTATCCATTACATAAATCCCCTTCAATTCTCCAGATCCACGCATTGCTTAATACAGCACCTAGTTTCCACAAATGATCGATGTCATTCAAGATCACCAAATAGTCAGCAACTTGAACAACTATCAATGCATCATCGACAAACAAATATATGGAAAATGATCAACAAATACCATCATTATATTACTACAGGTTATTTAAACTACTTATTTAAAACCTAATTAGAAATTTTAATTATTAATTATGCATTTAAAACTTGAACTTACAGTTGCTATAACTTGATCAACATAGCTTATAAAACTTCATAGGGAGTAAACAAAATACATAATTACATGAATACATGTTTACATAAAATTTCACAAATTTATTGAATTAAGAGTAACATTTTGAAATGAAACGATAATATTTCAGTTGGAAAAGCAGTTTAAAATATATATATATATTAATTAATTTGCATTAAAAGAAAAAAATTCGGAATGGACGACTTACTTGAGATGCTGCGTCCTGACGTGTCTTTCTACTTGTTCGCATTCATCATATTGCTGGCCGCAACCCGGCCATGTACACTGAAAGACTACTTTAGTACGGCAAGGACTCTGTAAAAGTGGAAACAAAAAAAAGTCATGAGATTGAATGATTTTATTTTCTATTTAAATTTAAAGTATATTGAAATATTGAGATGATAAATTTAAATTAAATTTTACCCGTGTCTTCGTTTCCATATGAATTTTAATACCGGTCAAATCACTCATGCATCAAGTGACGATTAATAAATAGCATGTGGTTAGCGCGAAGCGTGAAGAAGACGCTAGATCAACGTGCTGTAAGACTCCAAATTCAAGATTATTTCAGGAAATATAATTTCCCATTGGCTTTAATCGGTCAGAGGAATTTATTTTGAATGCAAGAAATTACATTTTTTGCTGTATTATATCTTTTGGAAGTAATCTAAAAAAATTTATAAATGCAATTTAATCATTAATAAATAATTAATAAACTTAATTTAATTTGTTGCTATTAGTGTACACTTTTTTTATTTTTAAAATAAATAAGATTCCCATTTTTTTAAATAAATGTTAAATGAAGCCACGAAGCAATATTGGATAAATGGTAATAATTTATCCTAAACAAAAGCATCAACGCAGCTGATTTTTTTGCGAGTTATATATAAGCCTTCACCAAGACTTAAGCCCACATTTTTTTCAGTTCATCGTGAAATCCTAATTAATGTAAAACAACGTGAGCAAAATAATAGATACCGTTGCTGTTATTTAAATACATTTGCAGATTTTAAGACACTCTTTTAATCAAACATAAAATCTTCAAAGGCAATCCTTAACGGAGAAATCGAACGGTTGTTGCTGATTTTATTAGGTCAAAAAAGCATTTTAGGCACAGTATAACTGTTATAATAATGGTTTTAGATCACGCTTATGTTGATTCATGTTTATGTTATGTAATTATAAACAAAAACCTGTTGTTGTGTTGTGATTTATTTACAAGCCCACTGACAGTTATCTGTCACCGATTTAAGCCGAGTCAACATCTCTTGTTTTTTCAGTAGCGCCAACTAGGGCCAAGAGTACGATTTCGCTACTTAATACTACTACACTAACCTATAATTACATATGGGAGGAAAGAGAAATCAAATGTATACTTCATAATTTTTTAAGAACTCAATTACGAACAGGAAATGAACGGGAAAAAAATAACAAGCTGATCATATTTCCAGTATTCTTGGCAACAGTTTAATGCTACGGCACACAGATACTCACGTGCACCTGTGATCGAGATTACCGCTGGACTTTTGTACATCATCAGATGAAAAGAAACAGATTACGCAGGAATTATCGGCGCGTTTTGTAAACAAAAATTATGTTTCAAATCTAGATCAAAGCCGAAAGACTCAGGACAGATCAATGACCGCCACACGCCGTGCTTCCAATAAGTTATCAATGGACAAATAAACTCCGGAAACTCTCACTGAAAATAAAGCAGAGTTTTTGATAAGCATGATCGCACATTCTCATTGGATGAAAATTGATCTTATATTTAGTAATAAAAGAACTGCGATTTCTAGAAAAACCAATTTACCTTAATATCTGTTCATAAATATTTTTATATAGATATTATTTGTGCATAGACATATTTGGATTTCCAGAGATATACATAGACATCTTGAAAACATTTTTTTATATCAAACGATAATACAATAAATCTAATTGAGATTTCAAACCTTGCTACAGCAGCTTGGAATAGTTGTTGGGAAGACGCGATAAAAGAAACGCTAAGGAAAATTTTGAGCAGAAAGAGTGCTTGCTGACTATAAAGAGTTGGAAATTATTCTCAGCGACTGTGTGACCACAATACATTCCAAATCACTCGCCCATACTGAAGATAATCCGAAAGGTCAGAAATTAAAGGATAATTCGTTCTAAAGCCATTCTGCTTGTTCCTTGCTAAGCATTCCTAATAGTGATGCAAGTGTTTAAAAGAAATCAATAGCAAAAGCAGAAATGGAAAATTACATTTTGAACAAAAAACTACCACTTGATTTAAGAACGAACTTAGCAACACAATTTAGTCATTCAAGATCAAAGTCGGTAAGAATCTTTGAGACTTGGAGATGTGGTCTCTTTGAAATGGATGAACGGATCATCAGAAATCTTAACTGAAGTCTTTCCAGTTGAAAATATATATGCAATACTCCCAAAGAAGCACTTTTGGAGAGAAATGAAAACTATTCCAGAAAATGCATTCTTTGGGAATCAGTCGTTTAGAAAAATTGTCATTCATGTGCAAGTCCAGTTGATTCAGATTTCAGCAAAGATGATGATTCTTTATCCATAATAATGTCACGAAAACAGTTCGAGATGTTAACATTCTCAACAGTTTTGAAATGACACTGTTTACGAGATGGACTCTATTCACAATTTTGAGGTGAAAGAATTTTCAGGCACCTTCTAATACTGCCGGAGCGAGAGATAAGTACGAGAGTCATACTAGTTACAATTCAACTCTACAGGGATTAATATAACTCAGATTTACTGTATTGCCATTTGATGTAGATTGTGTTTTAGAAATTCCTGTAAATATTTGAAATGACATTATTTTTTTATATAAAATCTATAATATTTATTTAACCTTTAACAGGAAAGAAGAATAAATATAAAGTACCAAACATAGAATAAAATCTAATCCAAAAATCTTATGCCATGAATCCTACAAATCATTCAGTTGTACCTATATCAACAACTATGTTAACAAATTAATTTTTTTAATCATGTAAAGAATCATTTAATCTTGTAAATAAGAATGAAAATTTCCTGATCATAAAGGCAAACATAAATAATTCGTTAAGCGTAAGCTTCGAGTCATATTTCCTAAATGAGTGATAGCGTATAAAATACTTTCAGCGCTAAAAAGTTACTTCTGGCATTCAAAGCACACACAGTCATAATTTCCTTTCTCGCGTTCTCGACTTCCCTGTGCAAATGACGCAGCTGTTCAAAGTGGCGTTTTCATGTGAAAACATAAATCTACGCATAGCAATCGAAGTCCCAAATAAGCCCGAAAAACGAGCATTCCTTTGCGCAATGAGGTGGAGTTAGCAAAATAATCGTTTGCCACGCGGAACAGAAATCGATCGAAAACATTCAAAATACAAAATCGCCTGAAAACGCCGGCCGGCGAGTTGAGTTGCGCACAGCATCGATCCGAGAATGGCAACACTTCAAGTCTATGACGTCACAGCTTTGTTTATCGACAAAATGGTGTGAGATGCGCGCGCGGCGCGCACATGTTTTGTAGTGGCGTCATCCAGCGGAGTTTCGCGTACGAACGTAAACACAGCAAAATGAGCAACATGTAAACTAAAAAAAAAAATTTTAAATAATAATAATTTTAAAAAAAATAGACCCACAAAAAATGCCAGTTTCTGCGTGCTGAACGATAATAACGAAAGCCAACAAACGTTGCTTTTTTTTTTCTTTTTTTTTTTTGCACTCCATCTACCCGCCATTTTTTTCCAACCGAACTTGTTTTTTTTTGGTGGTAGCTCTTGAAGAATGCCAGGGTCGAGTCCATGCAGAGTGAAAGCCTCTCTTTCTTCTACTCGTCCGCCCCCCCCCCCTCCTCTCCCGAGGAGTTCGTGCGATATTCGTTCTTGAGGGTGTTATTCGTTAGATTTTTACTATTATTACTTTTTTTTTTGACCAAATGAGCTGACTTGATTATGCTTTGGGGGGTTGTTAGAAAGATCGCTAAGCCGTAACGGAAGAGGAGATAAATAAAAAAAAAAAAGTAAAAACCAAAATGATTCGAAGTGCTTATAAGGTTTTCCAGTCTCTAAAGTGAGGGTTCATAAAGTAAAACCACAATTCTTTTTTCCTCGAAAATATGAAGTTAATTGCAGTTTTGACAACATAATTACTCACATTTTCCACACCTCTGTTCTTTTTTTCTTTTTCTCCCCCCCCCCCCCAACTAAGCGAGGTTAGTAATGCAATCTATACAGAATCAACATCAGGCAACTTTTTTGGCGTAATGATAAATTAATTCCAAGAGTTTGAAAAACGAAATACTGTAAGAATTCTTCATAAGTTTTACAAGTTTAATTGATGATAAAATGTTATAAGAAAGAAAAGAAAGAAAAAAAATACATCCTACATACAGGCTGATGCTTCGAGACAATTTTGTTTCCAGAAAGGCTTTATTTGAATTTTTTTCAATTAATTTTTTCATAAATTCCAAGCGTGCGATGATGTTTTGAATCTAACTGTGGGTGAAAATTATTGCCGTTGAGGAAATTAGGAATGAGGAAATTAGATATTTTAAAAATAACTAAGACAAGTACATGATGTGATATTCAAAAGCTATTAGTACGAGTACAAGTATATATCTGTTCTAAAAACGTATTTGGCCTCTTCTTTTCTCGATTTAAATCGAAGAGACAAGCTGTCTAAACCTTCTATGGCGATGAATGTTACGCTGATTTAACAACAGCAAAATACACACATACAAAAATACAACGCTTTTCAAGCGCGATTAAACGCATAATTCAACGCATAATTGTTTCAACAAAATCAGCAGACTAATGAGGCATCATTCAATACAAGTTTCTAAAATGGCGTAACGATTTGATCAAGTAAGTCTCTGACGAGTTAAAAATGATGTGTAAAATAACATTCATGATTTAAAAAGTTGCCGAATTCGCAACTTTTAATAAGTCAATGCATTTACAAAATCCAAACTAGCATTTAATATTTTTCAAAATGAACCATTAAAAGAAAACAAATATGTCTAAATGAAAGTAAACAGATAGATATTGTACTAAAATGGAATATAAAAAAATGTATGAAAAGTCAGAAGTTACATGTAACATCAGCTTAACTTCATTTTACTTTTCAGTCACGCTTCTATTTCTATGACCAACGAACAAACACAACATTTATTACCACTTCTTGTTATGAGTTTGTTTCTGGTTTATTGATTCGTTCCTAATAAACAACAAGTGCACATGATGTGCGGAATGGGTGGTACCTGGTGTTGAGAGGAAGGAAACACACTGGCACCCCACCTTTCCTTCTGATACCGAAAAAAGCAAACAAGTACAAAAGGCTGCATTGTTGTCACGTCTGAGTCGTTTGCGAAAGCTCAAGTAATGGTTCCGCCGGTGCCACTTCCTGATTTCATCTTTAGCGAAGCGAGAGGATTACTGGCAGCAATTAGGACAGTACCTGCTCAGGGAAGAATGCCGGAAAATCCAGGTCGAAGCTTATAGACATTTCGATGGAATCTGGTTAACATTGCAGAGCCTCGAATGAATAGTAGCAGAAGCAATTCCTTGACCTGATCGTTCAGACCACTGCACTAGATCAAGTGTAGTACTATGTCACATGTGACAATGAAGTCATATAGTAAGCAGCACCGGAAGATCTGCAACTTCTGCAAGAAGAATGATAGGTGCGAAAAAATTTAGGTCGAATCAGTTAGATATTGAGGTGGTCATGATGGAATTTGAATAGCCCTGCTCACTATCAAAATGAATGGGGGTTGATGAAGCAACTTGTTGATCCGATTATTCTAACGGATAAAATACAGTACTACATCCAATTTGACAATAAAGCGATTCACTCTTGTTGAGAAAGCTGAACTGAGGGGGGGGACTCAATAGTAAGGACTTAGTTACAAGAAGCAGTTTGGTCAATCGATCCTTACTGGTTTGGGTTCCAACAGTTTTGAGGATTGTCGCATTCGCTGCCGGCATTTTTGTGGCATGACCTAAATAAACCGTGCCAATCAGTGGCACCCAGACATTTTTGTTACTGTACGTTTTTTTTTTTTTTTTTTTTTATCTTTCGGATTCTTCCCAGAAGTTTGAACGACAGCCCTAAAACTTCAGTTATATACAGAATCTGCTACAGTGCACACTTTTCAATGAAGATTCAATTACGGCGGCGTATAGAAGAAAATAATTTAAGCCTCATGCCACCTAACAGGAAGCTGATAACGATCTTCAGTATTGATTCTGTTTGCCTCCACAGTACTTACATGCATTTTCGAAAAAAAAGAAAAAAAAAACTTATGATTGGAAAGTTACAATTTTTAAAAAAAATCTGAAATGCGTCTACCAAACTATACGACACTTACAGAATGCAAGACAATTTGTCAGCATAGCATTATACCAAAATGTGAAGTAAATTTTTTTTTGTATATTTTAGGAAATACGAGTATTTGTAGTAAATAATTTTTAACTATGCTGATTGCGAATAGCATATATTTCAGAATTTCGAAGCTACAGAATACAAAAATTCCCGTTGAAAACTGTTAAGAATTAGAAAGATATCCTTACTGCAACGAACTGATTTTCAATTGCTCTCTAGTAGAAGCCAAATAATGAATGATCCACAAAGTGATATTTCTTATAGTTATATTGAACAGGACTACGGTACAAAGTATGCTTAATAATTTTGCACAGTTATAAATTAAATACATAATGTGATTGTTTAAAAAATCGACCTAAATTATGACGTATAGCTTAAAAACTGCATTCACCTTTATTCTTCTGGCTTTCTAATTCATAAAAGGAAAAGTACGCTATGTATTGCGCTAATTCAGTTAATCTGATTATCTACACACACACATATATATATTCTCGAATATTTAAAATATTCGCTTTGAATTTAACGTAATACATTGCTTTGAATTTCAAAGCCAGAAACTACAATGACAGTGGTAATGGGGTGATAAGTATTCTCACTAGCGCCATTTGTTCTTTCTAATCCACAGGGCACAAACGAATCTTGGAGAAATCAACAAATATTTGGAATAGTTTGAAGGCATCTAAATCAAAGTTTCCGAAGTAATTTTAGGACAAAATTTTTTAATGATTAATAGTTATTTTAATACATTTGTGGAAACCTCTAATTCCCTTTCTTCAAAAAGAGTATTAACTTTCTACTTCGGAACTTAAAATTACCAAGTTACATTTTCTTCGGAATTAAAAATTATGATCGTTATCAAAAATTCAAGTGTAAAATTATGCTATTCTTTGGATACACAAAATAATCTATATCAGAAGACTAACATGATTTTACACATACTTAATTATGAATTAATTTTCTTTTTATGAGTCATACGGGAATATCCGTTATAATCCCAAGGTTGTCGAGATTTTAAAAGGACAGCCACCAACTCTGTGCCCTACATTTTTAAAACTAATTCATTCTTTTAAGAATCAAATAAAATTACTTTTCTTGGATGATCTTGACTCCAAGTCAAATTTCTCAAAAAGCAGAGAATTTTTATTATTATTATTAATTCACAGGAAACTACATTGAAGCCATAATTATTTTATTCTTTTAGCTCAAGCAAAAAAATTCTGAGACAATACTGAGCGTTAACCCGCTTCAATGACCAATTAAATTAAGACCCTAATGATCAGGAAAACTTCAATTGTTCTTTAAATGGAGAACGGAATATTAGTAGTGCACAATACCTAATTTCCGAAGGCAGTGTCAACAGCAGCAAAAGTATACCACATTCCAAACCGATTATTAACGGGAGGGGTAGAGGAGCGAAGCAGAAGGACGAATCACCGAATACTTCGCCAGCAACTCTCTATCGAAAGTTCGTGACCTAACCGTAACACAAAAGACGCCACACCTTAAAAGGGATTTGCTATATATGTAATAAAAAGAAAGAAAGAAACGAAGGCAAGAAAAAGAAAGGGAAAGGACAAAGTTCCTCAGAAGGTTCAATAACAAAGGTGTGCTTAAACTATGCAGCTCTTTACCAGAGCCTATTCTTCAGACGACTTTTAAAAGCAGGGCATTCGAGGTTGAATTTGCACTGTACCAAAAAATGGTAAACTATTTGACATTTTTTTTGGCGGTAAAGAATGTCAGGACCGCCCTCTACAGCGTTAAAGATTGAAAAAAAAAAAAGTTTTACTGCTGGCTGCATTATTCAGAGAAGAAATCTTATTCTCTCTCCCCTCCAGAGAGGGAGGAACGTGTCGATAAATCTATAAGATGTATGCCATGGACGGGCGATAATGTGACAAAATCTCTAAGTAAAGATGAGAGTGCTTACATAAATTTTTAGAGGGAGAATAGCGGATATTGTCAAGAATGGGAGATTTCTTTTTTCCTCTACCCATTTCGGATTTAATTTTTGGGCTCGCTACATGCAGAATAAAAATAATAAAAGTATTTTTTTTAAAATATTATATCGAATTAGTTTGCAAAACAAGATTATTTAACACAGCTGGGCTTCGACATAATTTAATTGGAAAGTATTTTTCACATCTTCAATTATATTAACATGAAATTTACAAGCAAGAGTGAGTCATTTTGAGATAGACCTTGATAACTTGAGCTGCTGACCTCCCCCCCCCCCCCTCTTCCAAGACTCCCACCAGAAGACCATTTGGCTCTTATTTCTAAAACCGGACAAATATATGAGGCGGATATCTGGGCTTCAAACTTGGAATCCCCTGGTCCTAAAAATTGAGATTTTATCACCCAGTCATTCATCTGATTACAAGATAAACGTTTCCAAAGTTGTACAGTGCAAATGGTAGTGTTACGAAAAGAGAAAGCAAAACTACATTTCCTAACATAGAGTTAATGCAACAGCAAAATTATAAATCAAATTCAATCTCGTGTCGAATGAACCATTTGGTGAGATCTCGATGAACCAATAATCTTCCGCCATACATGGCAAGTCTAAGAAACTGCAGTTTTAATCTGATTCATTCATTCAAAATTATAAAATTTTCTGTCGTAGGACATTTAAAAGAGATTAAACTTTAAAAATCGCTATTCCCAGATATTCGCAGGCATAACTGTTTACAACTATGAAATATCACAAAAATATTTTATCTACCGACAAATATATTGAATTTCATTCCTATGATTTTTTTTTTTTTTTTTGCGTAATTGAAAATTAAAAAAAAAAAATGCTAAATTTCATTTTCCTCTAATTGAGAGATGATAAAAATAAAATTCAACCATTTTGATATGGATAATATGAAGTCAAATATACTTTAAATAATTAAGGAGATTGCAATTAATCAATTTTATTCCATTTTAACAATCGAATTAAGCGGCAAGAAAAACCTTTTCTTGGCGATGAATTCATCTTAGAGCTATTCGTGAATTATCGCACGAAACTTCATTTAAACCAAGCCATCATCGGAAAACAACTTTTAATTAAATTTCCTTTAGTTATAATCACGGATAATTAACAAATATCGAAGTCACGATTTCTCAGCGTCCATTCGCACGAAACGAATCTCTCGCATGAACCGTCACGACCAATGCTTTAACACGAAAGAAAGAAAGGGGGGGGGGGGGGCGCTTTTCACATTTTTTGAATTACGGTATGTAGACCCACTATCACCCCATTAGTGGCCCGTTGAAAGAAAAATGGAAAAAAAGGCCCAATTTTCTTGCTCCGCACACTTTGGCACCCCATTCACAACAATAGAGCGAGAAACAAAAGGGTCGGAAACAGGTAGAGACAGTGAAACCATCTTGGCTCCCAAACGTGACAGCCGCTCGATTACAATGAACAGTAAAAGTGAGCAGCTAGTGGGTATGCAGCGGACACAGATGACGAGGCTGTCCCTAGGCACTGGATAAAGTAAACGCGTGAACAATTGATTTCTTTTATGGCTCCAAAAACAATGTATTACAGAAAACGCTATGTTTTGGACGGGAGCATATGATTGATATCGCTTCAGCAATGGTCCCCCCCCCGCTTTATCGCTAAAAATTTATAATATTCAAAGCCCAGTATTAAATAGATGTTTCCGGATATCACGTTAATATATTTTTATAGTGCTTTTGTTATGTAAATTAATGATTCAAAGAATTTAGTTTTCATTTATTTCGGATGAAACTGTGCTTGCTACAGACTAAACGATATAGACATGAAGCTATTGTTACAATAGGTTCGAAGAAATAATACGCTTTCTAGGCAATATGTAAAAAATGCATAAGTTTTAAAGTATACACTGATTAAATTACATTACACTGCGTTCATTACTGATTCTAAGACTGGTACTCTAAGACTTATTGATGGAATGAATGATTCCGCAACATTTTCTAAACTTGCCTCAGATTATCGCAAATAATTCACTTTGCACTAGCAGTGTAGAATTAAAAAGCAGAAAAAGTTAATTCTGTTCATCAATGCCATTAATACTCTATAGAAAATGAATGTTTCAATTTTCTGTATATTTAGAACTTGGAGATTTTTTAATGCAATTAAATACGAGAAATGAATCGACCTCATTAACTAGGTTAGATTTGATATCTAATATTTATCTCTTGCTTTTGAAGCACCAAGAGGTCTTTGGGATGGACCACGTCATCTTGAACCACCGGCAACTCTTACGTTGGCATCAAAATTTCTAAAAAATCCATGCCAAACTAAAGTGGGGACATATGTCGGATGATGATAGATACAACATGCTTCAGATTCGTATACGCAGCTAATCTTGTGGAATCGCACTTTAATTCGCCCTCGAACTAACCCTCGATAATCTAGAGGCAAACCAAAATATCGAGGCTTTTGGTATGAATAAAACAACATTCCAACAAATATTAGAAGTAAAAGAAACATACATCAATAAACACTTTGCAGCAGTCTGGTAGTAAGCTCTCGGCTGTAACAAAGAATGTTTCCAAGTTCGAAATTCAGTATCATCAAATACCTGTTGAAGCAGCCCTTTGTACGACGTTATCGTCGTTCCATTGGCATTGCATGGAAATAAAAAAGAAGAGTGCTATTAACTCAGTCATGTGAGCACAGTACCAAATATGAGATTTAAAAAAATCATCGCTCTACTTCTAAACGAAACATTAATGATAATAAACGGCGTTTTAAGTTTGGGAATCTAAAATTTTCGGAATGTTTTTCTCGTGAAATTTTAAAATATCTGGAAAGTAGGAATGACTTTCGATATCAACCTAAAATAAAATGATGTCGTTACAAATGTCTCATATCTTTCGGTGACCTATGGTTTGAGTAAGTTGTCTTTGATTGTCTGATATCACTGAATATTTTCCTAAATAGTCTTTAAGCTAATGAAAAATAAATTCTGAAATGAAATTAGAGAACAACAAATAGAGAGATTCTTAAAATTAATTTCCACAAGCTCTTATCTAACAGAGACAGGAGACAAGCAAGTCATTTTTCATATATGATATGACAGAACAAAACAACTTCTGTGTGATTTATTCAATTAGGTCGCTAGAATTCTGGCCACAAGTTAATGGAAAAGCCAGCACCATCGCGCAAGAAGATTCATGAACAATGAAACAATGTTTCCGTTTCGATATCCATTATGGGAACTGATGTCAGAAGGGGATTACTTTCATACAGCAAACTGCAATCTCTTTCCTTTTGATAAAGACAAGAATATTCATTTCTCTTAGGAAAAAGAGATAACAAAACTAGGAAAAAATCTTTCTGGATCCTTTAAAGAATGGAATTAGAGACCACCCACCATGGCTTGTTCGAAATAAAATCACATGATATGAATAGCTCAAAGGACAAGAGAAACATTGATGAATAATCCACTCGTAATGGGTTCTTATAAAGATAACTTTTATATTCAAAAGTGAAATTATAAGAGTCAAAACTATCACAGAAGCAAAAGAATTTTCTACATTTATAGTATCTTCAAAAAAAAATCAATGTAAATACTTCCCTAACTATGACATAAATACTGGAAATAAAACATCTCAGAGAATTTTCTTATCTCTTAAATCTTAGTTTTTTTTTCTCCAACTCCATCAAGTGGAAGAAATGTCTTTACCTTGAAGAACTGAATGCATTTTTATTATCCACCATTGTGGACGAAGTTTTTATACGTGTATACCTTGAGATAACTTCTTTATGGAAAACTTAAGGCTGAGTTAAAAGGTCAAAATGTGTCAAAAGCAAACCTCTGCATTCCATTTTTGAAGTGATTTATTGCATTCATAAACAATTGATATAGAAGGATTTGTAATATTTTAATTCTCAAACAGTATTATTGTTCCGATGAGTTTTTTAGAAGAGCATTCTAGTTAAAAGCTAAATTTACAATAAAAATGAAGAATTCAATTTAAAAAGATCTCTAAATCTGTCTGGGATACTTTTACAAAATCATAACGAAATTTTTAAAAATATTACTCAGGAAATTCTATGGAAAGGCAAGCCTTATGTAGAAATGACTTTCCTTTCCACCTATTACGCATCATTTCATCATAAGATTTAGATATAATTCATTCAGAATGAAACATGTCTAAATCTTATGAAGAAATGATGCGTGGTGCATTGATAAAATTTCAGTCAAAGTAGCATCCATTGAAAAGAACAAAGGTAACAGGAGCACATTTAAGTATTTTAGGTATCCTTTCCGTTCTTATATGGATGTATATAACAATAAATATCCATCTAACTGGGCGTGTAACGAATTAAGAATCTTATTAGAATATATAGGTGATTGTAATGTCTTTAAATTTGAATTTCACTCAACTTTATCACAATGATACCAGCAGAACTTTAAAGATTTAATACTAGAAAAGCAAAACCTTCTTCTCATCGAAAAATCAGATCTTAAATCTGATTTAAATCGTACCATCTCAAATTTAAAAATGGTCATACTCATCTCTGAAAACGTCAAACCTAATCTTTTATGTTAAATTCAGTTTAAAATTCAGACTTTTATCCTACGTTTTTGATTTTGTACAAGGTAAGGTCTATGATCATTTATAATTATTGGAAGCTACGGATGTCTCATCATGACAAAAATTGAATTGTTGGATTAGACTAAATTGAACTGTCATGTCTAAGAGTAGTTAGAAAGTAGTTGAATACGGTATCATTCTAAACATGAGTTATCGGTATTCTATGTTTTTAAAAAATCTTTACTTAAAATAAAGATTTGTATCATTCATGGAATTCTTCCCTCCGCTTTGAGACACCTCATTCATCATTTCGACTCTCACAACTACCAACACGATAATACAAGGGAAGTTGGCGATTCCATCGATTATTCGAACGTGTTTCTCCAGTGCTCTGAATTTCTTATGAACATAATATTCAAATATACCTATAATTAGAATTTGTTTTGATAAAAAAATGTTTTTAAATATGCTTATTGGTTCAACAGTCCGTTCTTGGCAGTCGCACTTATCATAAATGAAACATTCCTTAAACTCTTTACTTACTCTTGGGTTTCATTGCTGCAGAATGTGTTAAAAAACAAAAACTATAGATTTCACACTTCTGTCGCTTTCTTTCATTGTTCATCATCATTTCATTACTTTCATTTTTAGAGCTAAGTTTTATAATTTGAATTGTATTGCGATCCAATCAGCGTCGTAATTTCCACGCAAAGTAATTGCTTTTTGCGGAATATGTTTAAGTCTTGGACATATAAAAATGAATGACTGATTTCTTCTATGTCTCAATAAGAGACATAATGAATTT
>JAPMOR010117437.1:209849-226079 GCA_026543865.1 Argiope aurantia
ACCGCCACTCATTTCCTTTTGGGGATCCGGGAATTATGGGTGATATGCCACTGCGGGGATGAAGATGGTTCGCGAGGCGTATACGAATCGAACATTTTGACGTCATAGCCGGGGTGTGCTGGGAAGGATGGCCGCTGCCTTGACATCCATCCATGGCACGACTTTGACCTAGTTTTCCAGGAGATGGCAGTTTATTTTCTCTTGCAATAAAATGTCACATCCGAGTCTTAAGCGGAACAGTGTGATTTCAAAATGTTTCTCATAAATTCAGATAAAAAAAGATTCAGCATAAACCTCGGGTTAATGACAAGTAAGACCGTAAAAGGCAGTGAAATATTCTAGCATACATTATCAAATGAACCTCTCGAATTTGAATCTAGCTACTAAAAGGTAAAGATTTTTTTATCTTTTAGGGGGAAATTTACATAATTTTACTTAATAAATCAGTAAATGCATTTTACTGGTCAATGATAATTGCAGATAATTAAGGAATAGTCAATGACTCTGTTAAATCTTCATACAGATGATATCTCTCTCCTCTTATTTTTAAGTACACAGGATATCACAATTTTTTAATATTAATTTCAGCTTCGGATTTTAATTATAAAAATGTAAATACAAATCGTTATTTTAAAATTACTGATTTAAATTTCTCATTTGCACCTCTTTTGACGCATTTATTGATTTCATTTTAATATTTTCAATAACTTTTATTAAGCTTAATTCCTTAAAGCTTTTATTAAGCTTCTTACTATCCATCTGTACAAATGTAGCTAAAATTTTAACTATGGGATCAAATGATATTTAACAAAAAGAAAAAGAAAGATCGACTGGCTAGAATGTTTACAAAATAACATGAATTCCTTTCTCTATAAAAAAAATTGAGAAATTTTTTATCGTCCCAGAATACTACCAATTAATCTTGCATTTTAATATTTCAACAAAAAAGATTAGATTTGTTCTCAGATCTGGTATACCCTTTTATACGATATCAGATTTATTTGTGTTCAATACAAAAATCTATTTGCAATAAAAGTATTTGAAGTAAAAAAAAAAAAAAAAAAACTATTTTACAACCCGTAAGAGAGGTTCAAAGTTAGTAAATATGAATACTTCTTCCCAAACGAACAGACATTTCTCTGTCTTGTAAAGAAGACTCTATTGCAGGAGGTTTCCCGAAGGTGCTGGTTGGCATCGTGTGTCAAGTAGGCGTCGGCGACTGAATCCCTCAAGGATAAGCAGACCGCACCTTCCACCCCTTTGCTACCACACAAAGTGATGATGGCACGTGCACCTGACACACACACATCGCACGCGCAGCTTACACGATGCTTTACAATACGTTTAAAGCATACAAAGAGAAAGTTAAATCCAGACACGTGTTTTCCCATAGAAAATATAAACATCATTTGGAAAATCCATCTCAATATCTGAAATTCAAGCGGTTCAATTTGTATAATTAAAGTTTCCATTTATATTTTACATGAAGGCAATTTAAGACTTGGAGTTTTGAATGGTCATCAGAAGACAAGGGGGACACCTGTGTAGATACTCAGTTCACTACTAAAAGATCTTCAGAGGAATTCGTCTTAATATCATGTGAGAGATGAATTATTCGATGGTGTTTAACTAATAACAACAGATATATCGCCAACAGCATTAGTTGTTGTTGTTGCTTATCCGCAAAAGATCTGACATATGTCAGATTAGCCCCAGTAGGTTGTTGACCGCTAAGAAACCTATAATAATAAAGGGATCGAATGTTAAGTCCCCTTTAGAAAGTCTGATGCAAACTAGAATGAGATCCGATGAAGCCGGGTGGTCACAGCATTTTTTTACAAGTAGGATGAATTTTTCTACCATTTTCAAAGGAAAGACACTTTTTAGTCCAGCCAAAGCAGTCTGGAGCCACGGTCATATACAACATTAGTACGATAAGGAATCAATAAGAACAGAGAGTTAATACAAAGGGGCTCATTCAAATACAACTGAAGATTCTTTCTTTGTACTGCTTAGTTGATACACAAGATAACTCAAAATTGTCAGGAGCCAATGAAGCATCTGTTCAGAACACCTTTGAATACTTCGCTTTCACTGTGCTTTTGTATCAAAGACCTGAATAAAATTAATTAAAGTGCATCAAAAAAATTAAAAGAATCAGAAATGAAAGAAGAAAAAAAAATCTCATAAGTAGATTTTGAAATTTTATGATTCAATTTTGCAGCATATTAATGTAGTTTATGTTTTAATTACAGTATTTAGCAGATAAACGAACGAAATTCGTAACATAGGTTCTTTCAGCGTGCTGTCACACTTTCATTTCAGCTGCTCATCTCACCTGATCCAGAGTAAACATTTAAGAAAAAGCGTGTCCAAGGGCAAGTGCCTCCGTGGATAGCGAAAAAAGCACGCCCACGTTTTTTTTTACCCGAAAGTGGGCAAAATAGGCCACATCTGACAGACACGGGGAGGTTTCAGACAATAAAAATAACGGAGCAAACTGCTCTTGACACTCGTCGACCGATACAAGATGACAGCGAATGTCGGTCGATGTGACAATGAACATGAGAGGTTTTAATAGCTTAAAAAAATCACGGTCAGAAAAAAAAATATATTATTTGAAGTCTTTTCTTTCTTTCTTTCTCATTCTGTAGGCTACAGTGAATCATAGCAGGAAACCGCAGCAGACAATGGCCTCCTTTCTAAAGGATTTGTAAAATAAAAGAGGGAAAATAAGCTTTTCAGCAACAAAAAAGAAAAAAAAATCTCATTTTTGTCAAAAGACTGAAAAAAAAAGTCTTTAATTGTAAATTAATGAATGCATTGTAAAGGAAGCAAAATGTCTCCTAATTTTTTTCTTATTCTCCGATTTTTTTTTAAAAAAAATCACCTCTTAAATACGTCATAAATAAAGAAGTTCAGATGATGTCGCAAACACCATTCTGAATAAATCATTAGGTATCAATGAGACTGCCATGTTACAATCAACTGCATTTGTATTCTGGTTATAAGGTGATATGGTGTCTTTTTTTTTCTCCCGTAGGATTCGGAATGGTTTCCAAAATGAAAGTGAGTTGGCATATTTATTTAGCATCACGTGAACATGAATTTGCTTCATTACGTCATACAATTCAATTTTCTCATGAAAATTCCTCTAAAAATAAGAAGAAAAATATTGAAAAATACCAGTTCCGCCTTTGTTTCGCTATGTTTGCCAAGCATAACAATGTAAGAGGAACGGATAGGAGGGGATATTATAAAAAATTTCTACTTGAAGTGCAGGATTATTTCTGCCATTGCGTCTCAAAGCAAAAATGATTAAAATTTTATTTTTAAAAATTTAGAACTCAAATAGAACTAAAGCAACAAATAAATAACGAACAATGATCTTCACCCTTCAGAATCATGTTATCTACCTGAAATCCGAATTCTAATCTTTTTTTTTTTTTTTTTTTCTTTATTTCACACAAAAATAATTTTGAATTTAGAAATTTCAAAATTTTTGTTGCGCGTATGAAAGGACAACAAAAACTTCTCTTAGGGGGAAAAAAATAAATAAAGGAAAAGGAAACTGAAAATTACAAGCAAAACGTTTTTTTATGTATCAATGACAGCAACTAGAGGTCGAGCATTTCGCATAGAGCAAAAGAAACGTTGGCTAATAAACAGCATGTTTCCATTTTTCATTTGTAAAAAAGGGTGGGCACTCGATCAGCACTGCGCTTGATCCGAACAAGAAAGATTAAAAAAAACAAAAAACCCTCAAACGGTTAAAGAAAAAAACGATGCGATGCTTCATCAGCGTGACAAAAGCGAGGGGGGTGGGTCTCTTCTTTGATGAATAAAGTGGGGGGGGGGGAGAACGAAATAAAACTAAAAATTCTTGTTTATCATCAGCCTGCAGGGAGAGAAATTCGCCACGCCCACCCATTTTTGGCGATGGCCCAGATGCTCGCAGTTCTTGTTTCATCATTTTCTTTTAAGAAAAAAAAAAAGTGCCCTCTTGAAAAAATATACGATGGTGCAGAAAACCCTTTGTCAAAACTTGTTTGGATGCTCAAACACGACCATAAAAACGATTCCTCTGCCTTTGGCCCAGAATTCGATTCCTCCCTTCACGAGTGGAGTCTCTCTTCAGGCAATTATTACAGTTGCTTTCCAAAATGTCCAGCAAAGGCAAACGTTTTACAGAAAACAGAGAGAGAATTCTTATAATATATAATAAAATCAATATTAAATTCCTTTCTTAGATTAACATTCGTTTTGAAGCCCTATGTGAATGATGGAAACCGTGGTATTCTTAGTAAAAATGATACCTAAAGAGCGGTCCCTCCCTCCCTGAACTACCCACAAAGGTAAATTGGGTGGGTATTAGGATCCCATACGGAGCGGATCGAGCCTGTGCTCAAAAGTAATTTTTAAATTAGTTATCAAGGTAAAAGATTTAAAATCGAGAGTTTTTTTTTTTTTTTCTGTTTGTTTGAAGCTAGAAAAATAAGACGACATCAAAATATTTTAAAATAATTAACGGGAAAAAAAAGGATTTATTTGTATTTTTGATTTTTGACTCTTCTTTACTTCTAATTATTAAAAAAAAAAATTCTTCTGATTGATTTCTTCTCTCCCCCCCCATCCCCTTTAAACTTGACCCTATTATGCCAAGCAACCATTTTTATTTCATGATTTGTAAAAGTATTCGTAAACTGGAAATACTATAATTTACCCAAAAGCCTCATCAAAAAGAATTGGATCAAAAAGGGACTTTTCGATTTCGACACATCCTTCCCACCTCCGATTTATCACCAATTTTTTAAATTTCAGTAATATTATTTTTCGCCTCAAGACTTACGAAGTAGCATCTACCGAAACGCTGTCACCCCGCCCCACAGTGACATAAAGAAAAACTCATCACCACTTCACTGAACAGTCACATCACTCCAGCCTCAAAAAACAATATATTTCTCACTTGAATGTCACCTCAAGTCAGCATCCACTCCTCAAGTCATCCGTCTTCATTCAGAGCCCACCGATAACCACACGGCGCAGCTCTCTTCGCTAGTCATTCTTCCTCGTTCATGTCGCTGGGATGCCGAGGTTGCTCTTTTCCATTCCAATCTCCCGAGACCTTCCTCTTGAAGGTCGTTCGGGTCTCCCCGCTGCGCACCGAGGCTCTCGCCTGCAGCCGAAAACAAGTGAGGAATGGTGACAAGTGTGTCGTACCTTCTGAAACAGCAGCTATCATCCCCCCTCCACCTCCTTTTCTGTTAAAAAGAATGTTAAATATTTTGAAATTCGTACGGAAAACTATGACGTGATTTTCATTTCTTCTTAACTATTACGACTTTTATTCTTTTTTACAATTGATAGTCGTCTTTGGAGACCGGCTTCTTCGCTCAGATTATTGACTTTTTAAACTATTGGTATGAACTAGTTAAGTCACAGCGATTATCCATTTGGCCGCTAGTTAAGAAGTATATTTCAGATCGTGTTAAATTTTCTGTTTGAAGTCTATTTCTTTTACATCTTATTTCTTCTGACTTAATGGAATGCAAGCCTTCTCCAAAGCATTTATAATAATATTTTGCAGTTTCATTAATTAGAGAAGCATTAAATCAGGCCCAGCCGAAAAAAAAAAAAAAAAAAAAAAAATGCAATGAAGCAGTCTGCACTCCAATCAACTAAATCAATCACTAAAACTGACCGACTTACAAAATTTTCAACACCACTATTCTATAAAATTGGATGATTATAGATCACTTCATCGACCGTCTCAAAGAAGCCAATCATCTCCCAGAGTTTCTCAAGAGTGATTATCATTTCACTGTTGCCATTCAACTATAAATAATAAGAGGAAATTCTGAGCCATGCACGTTAATGTTTTACATATATAAAGAAGATTTGTAATAATTTAACGGCATAAAATTACCCGGCACTATTTCGAGAATTTATAAATCTATACAAATATAACCTCTGAAAACCCTCGAAACATCTGACTTAGAGATATGAATACGATAACTACAAACCCTAAAGAACTAGAAAAGCAAATTTTGATGTGCAGATTTACATTTTACTATGTAAACCCGTACCAAATTTAGAACCAATTCAATTAAGGGTTGAACTCTGTCGATCTGCATTTTCGCATGCTTAAAACGCAACAATTCCAAAAAACGAAATAATTTAGGTAAATGAAATTTAGTTTACAGTTTTAGCATTTAATGGGTAAATTGTTACTGATTTTTGCACCAACTTTATTAAAGAGTTGGCCATCTGTCAGTTTATAATTTCTCATGCAAGTAAATGAGATAGTTAAAAACCGCAATAATTTTTTTCTATGGATTTCGGTATGTGATCTTACAACTACAACTGCAGTAATTTTTATGTAAAATGATGTTTTCAGTCGATCATAAAATAGAGCGTCCGAGATAAATGTTCGGTTTTCTGATATTTATGTATTAACCGCATATCATAGATTAATCGCAAAAAAAAAAAAAAAAAAAAAATGCCGAAAGTCGCAAGCTGCATTTATAAAAACGCAATGCAGTTAATAAGCAAGTACCAGTTTTCTTTACAATTCTACGAAGCATATAACTCTCACGGGCGAAAACAAAAACCTAAATACCAGTAGTGTTCACGGTTTTGTCGATGGGCCACAATTTTCTGCAAAGTGGAGAGTATGTGAGAAAGTTTCGGGGAGACCACCCTCGTTGCTTATAGCTGCAGTTTTAACCCATTAATTCTCCCTACAACGACCCAATTTCTTGAATCTCTGATCAAGTAACTTAACTAGATTTGGATAAATATCAGTAAAGAACTTAAAACAAACTTGCTACCCAACACGTTCGTCTTCAAAGCAGATGAAAAGAATTCTCCCTAAAAGGAGGAAGGAAAGTGCCAAGCGAGGAAATAGCCGCGTTTGTTAGTTGCGAGTATTAATGAGCATTTCCTCGTTAGCATGCAGGCACGCGCAAACTGTTTAAATTTAGGTCAGAGTATCGATGTCACCCTCTCCGATGAGAACAGGCGATCCATTTTGCATACATGAGTTCATTTGAATCGCTCCCCCGCCCCGCCCCAATCCTCTCCTCCCTTTTACAGAAAATTTGGACTTTGAAGGCCTAAGCGAATGAAAGGTAACTTAGTTCACCTGCGATATTAAGAGCTAATCAGATCCTAAAGATTCATACATAACAAACATTCTGTATGGGAATAAAATCGAAAGCAGTTTCAGTAAAAGATTTGTGGATATCAGTTTTCGCGAAAATATTAAAAGGAAATTCTGCGATATCTCTCTCCCACAGGATCAACTTCAGTAAAAGATTCAACTTCTGTTTACATGTCTGTTAAAAAAGTTCAGATAGTCTTCCTCGTCATCTGACCGTGGTTCAAAATTACGAGGTCCGTCCCAAAATAGCCCTAGTGTTGCTTCAAAACGGGACGTTAATATAACCAAACCTCTCTTTTACCCTAAAATCATCTGAATATCTTCAAAAAGAATAAAATCATTTATCTTTACATCGGTTTTAACACTATGCCGTCCGCACATCTGATCGGGATTCTTTTGTTTGGTGCCGGTGACGGTTCTGTCACTGGCAGTATTTCGAGGTTTTCAAAAAATCATGAATTTTTATTTGCATAAAGTAAATAAATAATTAATTAAAGTTATACTAGTTTTCATACAATAAATAATAATGAATCAAAATAATAGTTTTCATAAAATAAGTAAATAATTAATTAAAATTATAACAGTTTCCATAAAATAAATAATTTGTAAGAAATAATTAAAATAAAATGAAAATTAATAAAATAAATAAAAATTCGTGGGACACCAACGTAGTGTTGCCGGACAGCATCGTGTTAAGAAATGTTTCAAAACTACAATAAGGAAATTTTTCGCGTATGTGTGTGTTTGAAATGATATTAGTTACCTATAAAAATTCTGGCACATCGAAATTATACATTTAAAATATATATGCTGATTTAAACTTCAAATCTAAATTTAAGATTACAAAAAAAAAAATGAATGCGCATTCATTTTACCGCAATAAGTTCCTTAGGAGTTACGTTTGTTGTCATCGCGTCATATCGCACCGTGATCTAACCATTTCGAAATTGATACAAATGAAGGTGGGGGGGGCGGCACATAAAAAAATGAGGACAGGACTGGAAACCTTGCCTTGAGGTACGCCCTACCTCGAAACGGAGACCTCTTTCCTGCGATGAGACCGTTTTAGAAACAAACCAACTTCCTCCTGGCGCGCACATATCCATCCTCAAAGAAGGAAAACACGTTTCCTAACAAGCGTGCCATGCGGAATAACAATCTACAGAACGTGTTGTGACCGATGTCGGTGCGGGTGGTTAAGAAATTAAAAGAATGCGTGCCATCGCTCGAATGTCGGTCGCTTCCGATTCGAACACAAAACCACCTTCCCTTTAGCGCATCGGTAAGCCCGAAATATAGTCCATATTTTATTTATTTATTTATTTTTACTTAAGAATTAGTTGTTCGAAACTATTGTTATCCTGATGTAGGTTGCAGAACTGAAATGAGTCGGTCCTCTCGATTTCAATCGAGCAGACGCTTTGTCTATTTATAGACAGTTTCTAAGCATATTTTTAAAGCATTTTTTCCCTATCATTTAACGTTGCTTTATTCATATCATAAAAATATGAATTCACAAGAAAGGTTACAACTCAATGAAGATTCATTCATTGAATTGTAACTTTTCAGATAGATTTTACCATTTACCAAACAGCCAATTTAATTTAAGTCACTTTTTAAAAAAATATATTTATTGGGTTTAGTTTTTTTAATACTTTGGTCATCGCACTTCTACATTACTTAAATCACAATTATTAAAGAAAAAAATTGAATATCGATAAAAATCACGCATTATTGGCATTAAAACTGAAATAAATCTTTTGATAGATATTTCAATTACTCTACGTTACTTTATCGAATAATTTACCCAATAATAAAAATAACGAAAAAAAAATCGTTTCAATAAAAATAGAAAGAAGGGGGAGCATTGCGCAAAAAATGTGTGCACACTTTAGAAATGTCCTTTCAAAAAATGTATGTATAATCAGTGCATTTCTAGGAATTTATGCAACTATAAACATTCATGGGGGGGGTCTCGTTAAATGGACTTTTCGAACGAAAATGAAAGAAAGGGACTAAACTATCGAATTTTGAATAAATGATCATAGAATTTCCTTACATTAGGAGAAATAATTGTTCCCATTCAACGTCTATGAAATAAGCAAGAAAAAAAAAATTCACAAAAAGAAAAAAAAGAACAAGCGATATACCGTTTCCTAATCCGGCATGTTGTGAAAAAAAGGAATAAAATAAATATTAAACCCAAAACTGCAATTCTGAATATACACTCCATTTTCTTCTACAAGGATTAATAGCCTGCGGTCACTCACCTTCCTCTTGGGAGCTGGGAAAGAATCGTCTGCCGTGAAAGACGAAGAAGCGTCCGAATCGATGCCTTCATCTGTCTGACCAGAATCCATCATGGGAGGCGAGGGGGTCGCTCTTGTGGACCCTCCCCCACCCGAGCAGTAGCTGGAGGCACCTGAGCTGCTGGCAATGGCCGGAGGAGACCATCCTAAAATGAGGAAAAGTATTTGTTATCCGACAGAAGAGCAATACTCAGTCTACTCCATAAAACAGCACTAAGCACCTAAAAATGTTTCTCCTACCGTTGAAGTTGTGTAAATAAAAGAGGCATTATAATGCATACAGTAGTACATATAAAAGAACTAAAATGGAAAACCAACTATATAAATGAACAAGTAGGGGGAGGGGGCTGTTTCTATTTTTTAACGATATTGTTTTTCTTTATTTAAAATGGAGCATTGTAAATTCTTGCATGTGCAATTGGATAGAAATATAAGAGCGCAATAATTGATAAAAAATTATTTTCTGCTATACTAAAATATACTCCTGTTATAATTTTTATTTTCAAAGTTCGCATTTATTGGCGTCCAGGTAAAGATTCCCGATCTAGATTCATTTCGATCTATTGTTTATTAACCAAACATACTGTCAATAAAAATTTATTTAATAAAAAAAATTCAAAATGTTTTTATAAAGACATAATTTAAAATGTTAAACAACATAATAAATTAAGAACCAATTTTCTTGAAAAAAAATTGCGTCATCACCTGTGAAATGAATTAGAAATTGTAAAAATATAAAATTAATGCTTTCAATTTTAACAATTCTTATAAACAAAAGAGATCAAATATTGTCAAAAAATACAGCAAGAACAAGCTGTTCGCTCAAATTTTATAAATAATCAAATGTATAAAAAAAATTTCTCACCTATTATTATTTTATACTTCATGATATAATCTTGATAAATTGACTTTCACTTTTTAATTCTTCTACTTCGAAAAATGACAAAAATTACATCTAATACTGATTTCCTTAGTCAAAAAGTGACTTGTCAATGGCTCAAAATTACAAAATGTCAAATCATTCCACATAGCAGCGACAAAATACACCGACTCGAACGTTTAAACAGATGTGGCCTTAAAGACAACTGGAAAAACTTCAGAAATTTCGAGACTCAGTTAAGACTCAACAAAATTGGTATTCGCCCGAAGAAAAGTTTTAATAAAAGTCCGCTTCCTTTTATACATTTCAGCGGCATCCGTCAACTCAGACAGTCATGGTCAATTCTGCCATTAGACAAAACGTTATGTCTCATTCAAACAATATACGGCGCATTTTGCGAAATAATTGCCTTTTTTTCTATATTCTGTGTGGTATTAGATTAATATACGCGGCGAAAAAGTTATATTTAGATGGAATTTCTATATTTGTGTAGGATGCAGTGTGTTTGCGTCGCGCCAGAAGAAAAACATTGGATGAGAAATTTCCCTACAAGTCAGACAGAGAAACATCAAAATAAACTCAAGTGAACGAAAAATATATATAATTCGGAAGTACTCAATAAATTTTATTATTTATATATTTACATTCATTTAAGCCAGTGGTTCTGAATTTTCCAAACTTTTACGACTCATTCAAGCTGTTTTAAATTCTATCTTTAAGGTATGATAATAAATTTTGATCCCATTTGGGATCAGAGATAAGGATTTTGATAATAAAGAAACGTCTTAAAAAATTACGACAGAATCCACCAGCCCCAACCATCGTCCCACCATTTTCCAATTTTTATTTCATACTAAACCTCATGGTCCGCAGATAAAATTCCGAAAGTAATAATAATAATAATAATAATAATAAAATTGAAAACAGATTTAAGACCTCATTTTGATTTGAAAATTTCACTTAAATTTTACAAATATAAATTAACTAATTTGTTTTTACTCATTTTTTCTGACTTTTGACACCAGATATCCCTCCACAATATTAGTGCATTCATTTATTTATCTCAGCCAAACTGATTTTACCACGCCAAATAAAAGCACTATTTTGAATCATACTTGCATAATAAACAAATAGCAATCTATTTGTTAACTATGCACACAAAGTAGCGAAATTAATTAGAGAAATCGGTTCAGTTGTTGAAGTGGGGACTTTATTGCGATATCGCTTGAAAATGGCGGACAAAGAGAGGTAGGCGTTTCATGATGAAATATCTAAGAGCCACGAGGTTTCATATGAAATAAAAATTGGAGATATCGGTGCAATGTTTGGAAATTGTGGACTATGTCATGATTTTTTTCTCCCCATACAACGAAATACTATTTCTGTGATTTCTCTGGAAAAGTGTTAATAAATTAGGAATTAGAATCCGTAAGAACTTCATCAGGGGGGGGATCTGAAGCATATGGCTTATGAATTTAATTGAAATGGGGGGATGTCTGCATTTTTCTGAATAATTTATCTTTATGTTCATAATTTTTTTGATGTTAAAAAAATTTTCTCATTTAGTTTCCAGTTGTTAACACTGGATTTCATATTTTATTCTATCAAAATACATGTTAAAAACCAGGAAAAATATTTTTCAAGCACTCGCATTTTATTCTACTTTATAACCAGAAAAGAAGAGGATGGGGCACTTCAATTAATTATTATTATTATTGTCGAGTTCTTTTTACATCGCATTTTTAAAATAATAATAATAATAAAAAAGAGTTTTTAAAGTCAAAAATTTCATTTATATCAGATAACAGCATTCAATTCATAACCATTTCAATTCTTTTTGCAATGCTTGGAAATTCTCAATAAAGTAACATAGAAAACTGTTGTCAGTTTGAAAAGATGATTTAATCCTCGCTTCGAATTTTTAAAAATTAAGACTGATAACGAGCATAAAAAGGACAGAATCAACCTCGTTGCATCATCTACAGAGTGTGAAATGTTTTAAAAGTATATCTCAAAATATTTATAACCAAAAAATTATAATTATATAAGCTATTTTTAGAAGAATTTAAGATAAAAACAATTCCGATACAACCTTCTTCTGATGTCATACGATAAAGAACAGCGTTAATATAAGGACAAAAAGACATTACTTCGAACAAAAACAAACAAACTAAGGCATCGAAACCATTACGTCCACGTAACGTAAAGCGATTTCATGAATAAAACACCGAATCTTACATAATACGCTACAAGAACACACAAAACATTTCTTATGTTTGTTTTAGCTTAGATGATCGTTCACCATTTAATAACAGATTCAATATATTATTTCATTACGAGACCTGAATGCACAGGTGGTTGGATTGGGTC
Organism: Argiope aurantia; assembly: GCA_026543865.1. Taxonomy (NCBI): domain Eukaryota; kingdom Metazoa; phylum Arthropoda; class Arachnida; order Araneae; family Araneidae; genus Argiope; species Argiope aurantia. Next base: position 222,571 of record JAPMOR010117437.1, read on the forward strand.
CGTCTGGGTCATCATTGATCATTTGCCTGTCTCAGTCTTGCTGGACACATACTAAACAATGGCGCATCATTAAATGGCGCTCGGATGACCTCTTTGATACGGACCATTTCGTACAGTCCATTTGTAGAGGAACGCATTCGTATGCATTTTAAAAATGGTCTGAATACGTATGACTGCCGTTTGTCTTCTTTGTTCCTGTACAATACATATAAAATGCAATCTACTTTGTAGTTCTACCACATTCTCAAACATAAATATTTATAAAATAAGAAATCGCAAATGACCGCTGAATGTGTCATTTAAATAATAGTGTCACTTACATATTTGTAAAATTCAGAGTTAATATTTTCAATGCTATATTATCACACTCCGCTTATTTTAAATAAATCAAAGAAGATGAACCACAAAATACTTTTTAATAGCTTTTTACGCAATATATAAAGAAATTTAAAGATAAATGAAACAGTTATTTATACAAAAATCTAACTTGGAGTTAACCATATTTTCAATATGTTATGGGCATATCCTATTTGTTATAATAGAACATATTACATTTCTTCAATAAAACAATACTACGGAATACTGATTTGATGAGAATTTCAGTTTTATGTCAGAGATTCTGCAATTGCAGCAGGTAAAATGAGGCAAAAGAACAGTTCGGTGTGACATATAAAATACAGTTTCTCATCTTTGACATTTCACTACTATTATATTTATTTCATTGCGAAATTTTCTTTCCATACTGAAAATCTTGAAATTAAATCGAAATTTGGAAATAAGAAATAAAGATAATATGAAATAATTTAATATTTTCAACCTTTTCACAAGTATTTCACCAATGGTGAGTTATCAAAATAACTGGAAACACAGTTTCCAATGCTTCTAACCGACTGAAACAAAAGCATCTTAAAAACATATATTTCATTTCATCATATAATGCGAGTGATTTTTATAACACAGCCATTGATACAAAATAATTTAAAGTTAAAGCTCTTTCTCGTTACCGTCTGAATCAATTGGTGCGATAATTCTTTTGTCTCAATTCCACTAACCTGAACTTTATTATTCAATTTCGACTTGTGGCAATTTATTTGCAATTTGTTTCGTGTTTTTTTTTTTTTTTTTTTTACGAAGCAGGCACTTGACAACAGTAACCTAAAGAGTTATTCTATTTCTTCTCAATTTGTTACAGAACGGCTTAATCTCTCCGTGAACAATTCTATATACTTTGGATAAACAAGCAACAATGTAGAAAATCAGAGCAACAATCAAAAGAAAAAGGGCAGCACCGTGTCTAAAAGGTCCACATAAAATATCTCGACAGTTATTCGGTGAGTTTCAAAGCAATGAAGAAAAACTGCGAACACAAAAAAGCACCACTTCCCCGTGAAATTTCCGCGTGCAATCTACAGTCAAATGCCTCCTCAAAGCCCTTTTGTGCCTTAGCATAAAAGTGAACCTTTTTGTTCCTTGGTGAAACAGTATTTTTACTGCAAGCAACGAGTTAAGGCGTTGTTTTACAGTTACTGTCAGGATAAGGGAAAATTTATCTTGGCGTGTCTCTCTCTCTAAAAGAATGTTCCGCTTGCGGTGGAGATGGCTGTTATTTCTTTTTTGTAACTTTAAGAGAACGTGCCTCGGTTACTGATTGCTGTGTTGGTTTTCAATGAAATCCGGGACGGCCACAACAAAACCGACTTGGAGGTGTATTCTTCATTGACCGATTAGAAAAGTGATAGAAAAGCAGTTCCCGATAATAGGTTGCTTGCATTCTTGTAAGCGACTTCATTCTTCACAATACATTGAAGTTAGTATTGTACAATGTAATTGTAATGCTTCCTAGTCACATAAAGCAAAGAAGAGTTGAACGCATTTTAAAACAAACTTAGGGTATTGCGTGCAATAAATAAAACCCGTTATTTTAATTGGCTTAATGTAAAAGATAGCTGCTTTTACAGTAAAAGAATATTTATTTAGTGAATAAATTATTTCTGCAATTTCTTGCATTTTTATTTTAAATGGAGAAATAATATAAATATCATACTTTACGATGTTTATCAAATACAGATTACAAATACTCATGACTTCAATGCATACATCAATTTGCTTTCACTAGCAATATTAATATCAATTTGGTACTATAAATAAATTAATAATCAATAAAAGTAAACTTTTAGAATGTCTTCCACAGAATTTTAGAATAAAACTAAATTGTTTTTCAGAAGTGCAAGATTTTTTAAAAATAAAATTCAAGTTATTTCTCTGTTAACATTTATTAAACTGAAATTCATCATCTCGAATTCTTCAATACTTTCAAGAAAAAAATTCGAATAACAGCCAACGATTTTTTTTTTAAATTGCTTTTAGTTCTAAATGAATGATAACTAATTTGCATTAGAACCATGCACAAACATTATGTTAAAAAAAATTAAGAAACTCGTTCAAAACATTGTCATCAACGACACAAACAGCATTATCTTCAACGATATCGTAAATAAATCCTCGCTTAATTTTTAAAAAGTGATGAAATATTATTGCTGATCCGTTACTTAACTCCGTTGCTTAACTCCATCACCAGCTGGTACTCGTGTGGGAGATAATTATGCCGACCTTCATTATCATTATTACATATTCACAGAATCGGGAAAACAAGAAACAATGCATGGCTTCTAAATGCATTCCATGTACGCGCTCACGGACCGACATGACCAGTAAGTGGACAGAATCACTAGCAATGCTCAGTGTGCCGATTGGCTCTCGAGATAAGCCGAAATCCACGGACACGCACACATTTTAACTGTGCGGCGATATCTCACAGCACAAATCAATATCCCCATCCATAATGCAAAAGGCACACAGCTTCCCTTCTATACTAAGCCGGAGAAAGAAAAAAATGAAATAGGTTCATCAGATAAAGGCAAGCAAATAAGATCACACACATAGCAAATGCCTTTTTTTTCTTCCACCTGTGAAATTGGCTTAGCAGTATAGGATAGAGTTTACAATCAGATCGAACACGGCTGTAAAAACGGTGCACAATGGAACCGTTTTATCAACCAGACGTGATCATTGCCTTTATTTTCCGGTTCATTCGCTCTTAAGAGTTTTTCCTTGAGATAATGATCTGTGATACCAAAGAACTGGAGTGTAAGAAAACGAACATGAAATAAAATGGGGTGCACTTCTTTCCCTACCCCCCCCCCTTCTTCAATCTCATCAAATCATTTTCTTCTTCTTTTGTACACGACTTCGCACGGCGCAACCACTTGTGATTGCTGTAATTACGATTCGCATCGAATAATCAGCATTCATCCAGATACCTAATCAGCTGGAAAAATGGTAAAAACAGCGAATGTAAAAACCGAAATGACCCCATTTTTCACTTTCCTTTCAAAAAGGAACAAAATATGTATATCCACTTAAGTTGGGGGAAAAACGACAAGAAAAAAAATTGTCAGTTTTTAGATGAAAAATAACAACATTCATCATTTTGTTTTTTCCTGTCCGCC
>JAPMOR010117442.1:0-14806 GCA_026543865.1 Argiope aurantia
CTTATAAGATGCATTTGCTATTTGATCAATCCCCTGTGTACTATATTTATCTAAAATTTGGCAAAACTCTGCAATTTTATTATTAATAACATTTATCAAATTTCAAGGTTCCAGTAATTCCAGTTTATGAATTATTGTGATTATAAATGGACAGAAAGACGGACAAATAAGCATGACTTTAAAACTGCTAATTTTTCGGATTCAGGAATTTAAAACTAACTGATTAATTCACAGTTCGAAGTCGGTTGTCTTTGAAAACTAAAACTGTTTTACTTTGTCAGCAAAAATTATCCGTTTGTAAGATCCTTCAGTTTTCAAGGAAGCAGTAAGTGCATAAGGTTATTAAGTTTTCACCCGTCCTAAACTAACATCTAATAAACTTATTAAATCCCTTATTAAACACTGCTGTGACCGCGAAAATTAATTATGTCTTACAAATCTCCTTACTTTTAACCTCTTTCAACATCCCTCAGCACCGTCAACATATATCAAAAGTCAGAAGCTTCACAGTGCTTATACAAGCACTCAAGGCCACAACTCAGCAAGCCAGGCAAGCGTTATGGTGGAACGCATTTATTTTCCCCAATTTCACCGCCTATGAAATAAATTAAGGAGTTCCAGCCCTTGCGTCTGCACTAAAATCAGGTTAGCACTTAATTAAAGCTCAAGATCCAAAGTCGACCCCTACCTCCTTGGCAAGGGGCGGAAATGGAGGGGTTTAAAGACATCCGGTACCTTCTGGGGCCACACATCGAAACTGTCTGGAATGGAATTGCTGTTTTAGGCTGTAAAGAGGGTTATTTCCGTGGCATTATGCACCCAGAATGGGTTGGGGATCTTAAGATTCATTCTTCTTCCATAGAATGTGATTATGTTTAGATTATCATGGAAAATAGGTTTGGGTTTAGTATCTCACAAACTGATTCCAGAGCTCCTTTCTACAAAGGAATGGTTTTATTTCCCTTTTTATATCTTCGTTTGTTTTGTGGGATTGGAAAATGGCGTTTTTCCCATCACTTAATAAGCATTTTGTGCTGTTAGATATGTTTTTGTTTCTTGTAGTTGATATATATATGAAATGAAATTTCCTAAGTTGATTGTTGTTTCTGGTTTAATATCTGTGCAGTCTTTATCACATACCTACAAGAAGATTGGATTTTTTTTTCTATTATCAAATAAATGGGAATTGTAATCAGGAAATATAGTTGCTTTTTTAATGTGTTAATGTTCGTAGGTTGACATATAATCTATGAGCATGACATGCAATCTATGTTTGCGTTTTTTTCTTGATTTAAAAAAAAATGGGAAAAGATAATTCAGTTATTTTTATGATCACTATATTCTGCTCTTTTAATGAGATAATTTTTATAGGTTGACATATAATTTTTACTTAGAGTGGCGGATTTAGGCATTTTGCAGTCGTAGACAGTGCATACATACTATGAGGTATCTATTTTAATAAACTGGTCACATCAATTTCACATGTCAAACATAACGTAATCAATATAAAATATTCTTAATATAATCTACGTGCTAATTATTTTTAGTGCCCCCTTTTTTCCCTTCATTTTAAAAATGTTGTTAATATGTTGAGATAATGTTTATAGGTTGTCATATAATCTATAAACCTAGTGGCGGATTTCCGCATTTTGCAGCCATATGCGGGGCATGTTATGAGGTCACTATTTTAACAAACTGGTCACATCAGTTTCAAATTTCAAACATAATCAACACATAATTGTCTTAAAATAATCAATGTATTAATATTTTTCTTTAGTTTTACATGTTTTTCTTGATTTTCAAAACTTTATGAAAAAGTATTTTAATTTATATTATGAGCTCTATATTCTGGTATTTTTATGTAAAAAGTTTTACAGGCGCGCATATAATCTATAAACGTAATTGCGGATTTATGCATTTTGCAGCCATAGACAGTGCATATTGGGAATCTATTTTAATATACTGCTCTCTTCAGCTTATTTTATTATTTATTATTATGTTTTTTAATTTATGTTTAATGGTGGAACAAATGCTTAAGGCTGTCTTTCTACTTATTAGCAGTTATGATTATAATAATTATTGATAATAGCTAATTTATACGAAGGCACATGATAATAAGTACAAAGTCATGGATGAACTAACCGAACATATAGGAACCTGTTCATTTTTATTTGATGAAATATCAGTATTATTCTTGTCTTTAAAATTCATAGATTTTATTTATTTTTTGTTTTATTATTAGTTATTTATTATTATCTTATTATTTATTATTGTGTTTTTTAATTTATATATTTGGCGATTATCTAACAATACATTTTAATTGATCTAACTTCAGCTGCTCTCAGCTCAACAGCCAGATGGAACTGCATAGCTTACTTAGTTGAAGTTCCGTCAACGTATAATCCCCACTGTATTTTCTCAGATTTTTCATTCGTTGTTGAAAGCAGAAGAGAGTGGATTCAGTTTAGCATCTGTGTAGATTACAAGAGAAATAACAAAGAGAAGTTGTAACATTGTGAGGTTTAGATGATAAATGAATCATCCATTTACTTTTTTATAGCGCCATGATGTTATGGGACTATTCACCTTAAGGAATGTTCCTATAAACAATGAAAGGAACATATGCAAGACGTATGGATTCAATTCCTGACGATTTGACAGAATCATGCAAATTATATATATGCAATTTAAGTGAAATTAAATATAATAAATATGCAAAATAAACCGGTTGGTCGCGAAAGAGAAATATTATGAAATTAAATTTGAAGAAATTAGATCAACGATCGGAATTGGGTGAGTAATATATTCCATTCTGTATTTATGTCTGCATTCATTATTATATACTTTTCTTTCATATTTCCCTTTTATTAGTCACTGCCTCCAAGTAGTTATTCATATGTATTTTTATGCAAAGTTAAAATTCAATTTTCTCGAATTCTTCCAACTACGTTTCTTAGATCTGGCCTATTGCATTAGTTCGGAATACTGATCTGTTTGGAACTTTGCTTTTATTTTCTTCTGATATATCAGCTATTTAATTTTTATTTTATATATTGAGATTGTAATTTGTTTTATGTATTGCGTTTTATTATGTCTTGCGTTTATTCATTGATGTTTCTTGTTCCCATGCGCCCCCTCCCCACATATTATCATCGAAAAAACTCATGCCGAATTAAGATGAAAGACGAGATAATGACATAAAGAATTGAAAAGTATATGGATGATAACTCGAGAATTTAAATATTTTCACAACCATTGTCACCGCAAATTTTCTTATTATTTAAAGAAGCGTTTTTTGTACAGACTTCGGTATTTTAGCTCTCCTATTACCACTATAAAGAATAAAAATGCAAGATATTTTGCTTAAAATAGACATTAAAATCAAAATATACTTTTAAATACGTATCATTGCTAAAGTTTGAAATTCTTTATTTTATAAAATATAAACTGTTATTGCAATCAATTATTAGGAATCCTATTAAATAAGTGGATTATTAACATTAATGGCAAAATATATTGCAAAACTCGTAGAATAAGAAAAAATTATGTCATAGTATATTTTATCGGTTCTATTTATCTGAACATAGTGATCATAAATAATTACAAAAAACCTTAAAATTAAGCAAATACTTCATTTGATATAGATAGATGTCTTTTTTTAAATAATATTAACAGAATAAAAATCTCAAGATATTTATTTCCAAACTGGCATCAGTATCCACTTGTAAAATAAATAATTCTTTAAAATTATTTCCATATTTATAACTTCCCAGGCATATCTATAACCATATTTATAACGTTTTTACTAACTGAAAGAGTAAAAAAAGCATTTTGGAGCTATCATCAAATTATTAAAGGCACCAGAAGGATTATTCTGTTACGAAGTATCTTTGATGAATACTCAATGATTCGATATTTCTTGATGCAACATTTTATAAAGCAGCAATAGCAAAATTTCAAATATGAAATGGTGGTATATCGTGTTGTTGACCTTTGATCTAGAGCAGATGAGTCTATTTATTAGGAAGAAGAAAGGCGTGGTAATGAGAGTAGGCCACAAAGAGATAATAGGGCTATTAAAAATACAATTTTGCTGATCTCAATGAATTTATTATCCTACATTTTGCTGCAAAGCGTTTTCAGTGAATTTGTAGTTATATAAAAATGAAAAGCGCTGCCAAATCTATTAACTATCATTTACATCTGTACCCTCACTAAGCAAAACAGACTCGTTTGGAATTGGTTAATTCTTAAGTCACACTCAGAATTCACTGGCTGTGATACATCTTGAGTACTCATTCGATTAAACTGAAAAAAAGTATTCTCATTTTTTGAGCTAAGCAACAGCGAATATCGTTTAAGAAGCGAAGGGAGTAAAGACAAATAAAAATAATAATGATAAAATATCTAGAAATTGCATTCGGGGGGGATATATTAAAATAAAATTTCTAATTATAGGATAAACCTTTTTAAACTCATGAAAGTTAATAATCTTAATCGCAAATGTCTGTGTCAATTTTATTGCTAACTCTACGAAATTTTTTCCTGAGTTATCATTATGGTATAACGTGTAATTTTCTAATTGGAGATTTTGCCCTATCTTCTTCATTCTGTTTTTTTTTTTTTTTTTTTTTTTGTAACTTCCTTTTTCGTGGTTAGTGGTGCTGGAAACTGTCTCAAGAAATGCAACATTGTCATTTTAACTTTGGCCCACGGTACTTGCCTCCTTGACTGTATGAGATGCCATCTTGATTTTAAAAGGGATTTATCGATCACCCTGTTTATTAACTATTTTAAAATAGGCTACTTTGTTTTACATAGTAGATTTATGTAGAAGTTCTTTGAAGCATCGGAACATAATAAAGAAAGGAAAATTCAGATTAGATGACAATTTTTCTAACTTAATATCTTATAATTCTAGTTGGGAAACAAAGAAACAATGTTCGAAAGGACACTTGTCATTCTTAATTCTCGTAACCTTGAGAGTGCTCAAGATTTATTGACAGCCAAGTTCTGGTGATTTGGCGAAGTACGTGCAAAACGCATATGATATTTACTATCAAAACACGAACGTTTTAATGCTTAAACGACCAATTATTAAGTCTTCGTGACAAATAAATCATTCTATTTTCAACGAATTAATACATATATAACACATATATCATGGGTTTGATAGTAATTATTCATTTCATACAAATTCACGCAAAAAATATTTCCCACATTCAACATGTACTTTCGCAATAACCTATTCAATACACAATCCTTTGATTTCTAATTCACTGTAAAGACGCCTTCAAAGAGCTAAATAGCCAATTTTAGCCAATTATCGCTAATAAGGCACATTTATTATTTAATCTGACTGTCAAAACAGTCGACCGAAAAGTATTGTGCCTCGCAACTCTAACCGCGAATCACGAATGCCTCTCCCTAGGAGCCGGAATAAAATTATTGATTAAAGTCTCCCTAATTTAAGGCACCCCAAACCCCATCGCATCCAATTAAAGGCCCCGGAATGAGCAAGTGTCGAGCGTTAAATATTCAAAAAGACCCCGACGAATCTGGAATACTTATCGTCATTCAATGAGGTGTTAATTATGTGTTGCTAATTGGGATAATGCCTTCCGTGATTTGATTATTTGGGGCGAAAGTAATTTCGGAGTAATTATTTCTTGGGCTGTAAGAGTCTCCGCAATCGTTTATATATAATAAAAGGGGTTTAAGGTACAGGATTATTGCTTCATTTAGGAACGCATTATGCTCTGAAGACTTGAAAGTCTTTTGTAGGCTTAATGCGTCCGATTTCGTTGGAATGCCGATAAAAATAGCAATTTCCTCCAGTTTCTGGAATTTAAGAAGATTTCAGTTTTGCATCGTGTGATTAAAGTGAATGCCATCGGAGAAAAATGGAAATTGGTCCACACCTTTGTGATACTCTGAAAGACCAAATATACATTGTTTGGAATTTTGAAGTTCCAATACATAATATGTTTTATAATTAAATGAATTGTGGGCAAAAATATACTTGACCCTTTCGGAGTTTTAATATACAATATGTTTTATTCCTAGGAAAATTGTAAGTAAAATTATACTTTGCTTGCAATTTCGGAGTTACAATATATATTTTGTAGCTAGACAAGCGGCAATAAAAAACTATGCTTTGTTTTCAACTTCGGGATTTTAATATGTAATATGTTTTATAGCTAGGCAAATTGTATTCAAAAATATGCTTTGTTTACAACTTCGGGTTTCGATATGTAATATGTTTTATAAATTTGCAAAATGTATGCAAAAATAAGCTTTATTTGCAATTTCGGCGTTCAATATATAATTTGTTTTATACCTAAGCATATTATAGGCAAAAGTATGCTTTGTTTGCAATTTAGGGGTCTCAATATGTAATATGTTTTATAACTATGTAAATTGTAAATATAAACCTACTTTACGATTTTTGGGGTATCAATATATAATACGTTTTATAAATATGCGAATTTTAAGCATAAATATATTTTACAATTTCAAGGTTTTAATATATAATATATTTTATAGCTAGGCAAATTGTAAGTAAAAGTTAACTTTACTTGCAATTTCAGGTTTTAATATATATTTTATAGCTAGGAAAGTTGTAGTCAAAAACTTTGCATTGTCTTAACTTCGAAGTTTCAATATGTAATATGTTTTATAGCTGGCAAACTGTAATAAAAATATTCTTTGCTTATAACTTCGGGGTTTCAGTGTATAATATGTTTTATAGCTAGGCAAATTGTAATTAAATGATACTTTTGTTTGCGATTTCGAGGTTTCGGTATATATTTTATTGCTTGGCAAGCTGTGATAAAAAATATGCTTTGCTTGAAACTTTGATGTTTCAATATGTAATATGTTTTATAGCTAGGCAAATTGTAATCAAATAGGTATTTGCATTTTTCACAAATTCGGGGTTTTAATATATAATATATTTTATAGCTTTGCGAATTGTATACAAAAATTGGTTTTATTTTTAATATCGGAGTTTCAATATATAATAAGTTATTCAATATATAATATGGAAAATTATAGGCAAAAATATATTTTGTGTGTAGTTTTAAGATTTCAATATTAACACGTTTTACAGCTAAGCAAATTGTTGGCAATAATATTCTTTGTTTTCAATTACGAGGTTTCAATATATAATATGTTTTATAGCTAAGCAAATTGTAAGCAAAATTATACTTCGTAATTGTGGGGTTTCAATATTTAATATGTATCATAGCTAGGCAAACTGTCGGGGTGTCAATATTTAATATGTATTATAGCTAGGTAAACTGTCGGGGTTTCAACATATAATATGTATTATATCTAGACAAATTGTAGGTGAAAATATGCTTTGCAATTTCGGATGTTTGGATATATAATATGTATTGCAGCTAGGAAAGTTATAGGCATAAATGTACTTTGTTTGAACTTTTGGGGTTTCAAAGTATAACATGTTTTATAAATAGGCAAATTATAGGCAAAAATATTTTTGTTTACAATTTTGGTGTTTTAATATATAATATGTTTTATTGATAAACAACTTGTTGAGAAAACATCCCCACCACAATAATTTTATTTCTACAATGAAATTTAAGTCGTTTTAATAATCACACACACACACACAAAAGAAATAGGAAAATGAAATTACAATATTGCAAAATTAAGTGCAATAGTTTGCAATAAAAATTTAAAATATTTTAAAATAAGATATATTTTTGTCCTTATAGATGATATCATGTGAAAGGAATTTCCATTAAAAAGTTCATGCGCATAATAAAGTGAACAGAAATAAAGCTATAAATATAATACAAATCACGCTAAAAAATGTATTTTTACAAAAAAAAATTATCATTACGATATGCAAAAGAGATTTATTTGAAATCAGATACGAGCAATATTTCCGTGAATTAACTAATGGCCTAAGACAACCAATAAATTATTAATTAAAAATTCTTATTTTTGAAACGATGCTCTAAAAATGTATCACTATTTTTGAGCTCAAAATTGAGCTAGTTTGAGCTTTGAGTAAAGATTTGAGCTCAAAAGTTAGAGTTATGCACAAATTTGAAATCAGTGCTGCCCATTAGACAAAATCAACAACAACAAAAAAGTTATGAAGCAGACATTTCCAATCTAAGATTAATATAATTACTTTAAAATAGTTGAAACAATAATTCAATTGATTACCTATATTATTTATCGAGATGTTTGAAATTGATATTATTCTTTTAACGCAGTATCATCTTTGCGTATCTTTTAACACCTTAACTGCTTTATGTCCCCTATTATTTTATCAGATTACACCTTCGAAAATGTGCTGAATATTTTATTCGTTTAAAAATCCACAGAATATGAGAAATGTTTTCATTCATGCGTGATTTTTATATCGATTTATAACATCTATAATATAATCGTCCAGCGCCGTCTGTAACGTTGGGTGGGGTTTTAAAATTTCTCCGTCATTTTTGGCTGCATTACTATTTGATGCTCTAATCCTAGCGCATGTTTGGCCATCAAGCAATTCAGAAGAGGTTTGATGTTTAAAATCACTGATTACTGATATGTGAGTAAAGTTAAGCATGAAAGAAAATTAATTATGAGATCATAAAATTCATATTTTATTTACAATAATTTATGTTGGAGTGTAACAAAGATTGATGAGCTAAGGTCTGCAGTTTTTATTATTTCATTATGCCTTTCGCGAGCCATTTGAAATTATTGCTAATATATTTTCAGTTTTTTTTTTTTAAATTTTGCATTTGGCATTGTTTTTTTTTTATTTATTTTTTTTGTTAGTGGATCACTATATTCTTCGAATTTTTTTTAATTATTAGTTTTGATTTGGGTTTCCCCGAAGTATTTTCTCAGTTCATAGAATCATGACCCTTTAATATTCGTTTTTAATCCTGTTAAATATTTGCATCTAAGATTGTACAATTCGATATATTTGCGTCTACAAACCCTGCTATATATTTACCTCTACAAATTATATCCAATGTACCTAAGAATTTCATCGAAAACGTTCGTTAATTAACCTGCAACAATCATATTTGAGAAATGGCATGCACTGCTTCCAGATTTAGAAGGACCTAATTTCCGTTCATAGGTTTGAGAACATACTTCGATGCGGTGACGAAGCACTGACATGGTTGAACTGTAGAAAGAGAAATCAATTTCATATAATTATAGTTGCAGAAATCTCTTCAGTACATTATAAAAAAAAATTCTGATGTTGCCCAAAACATCGGCTATTGCTAATCAAGATCGGAATGTAATGAAGCTTCCAAGATGTCATCTGAAGAAAATCCTCCAAACCGATATGATGACAAGATGGCAAAAGGAATGGGAAGAAGGCGAAACAGGCCGCTCCACATTCAAAATAATATCGAAAGTTTCTCTCTACGCGGCCAACTGGAACAGAGCGGATGTCCTTTTCTTCACTGGACACGGCCCATTCCCGACATACCTACACAGATTCCATCTGGCCAACTCTCCTTACTGTAGCTGTGGGGAAATAGGATCCACAATTCACTATGTCAACGAATGCCTACTGACTGTCTCATGGCACATGAGAAAGCCAGAAACAAGTCTGGAGGAAGAATGGTACAGGAGAGTTGCATCGAATACCCTTTCACGCGGAAAGATCCATTCCATAGTAAACCATATTCATAAATACCAAGACCTTTTCAAGACTACACAATAACTGAGACCAGAATGCCTCTTGTCAAAATCAGCCGAAATTATAACTTCAAAAGTCCCTCAAAAGTGCAGTTCTCACGAAGGAAATCAAAACCACAAGACTCAGACGGACGTTACAGATTTCTGACTCTTCAGTGATTATTTATATGCTTATACATGTCATACAGATGTTCTCAATGTAACTTATCAATTTTTTCAGCAGGTAATTTCGTTTCCCTGTAAGTGCAACCCATAGTGACCATTTGTTTCAGTATTCTTGTCTCCATCCAATTATTACTTCACCAAAAAATTACAGTCGCGTAGGATTTGACACCGATGGGATTCTCTCTGGAGAACCCCGGATGGTCTGTCGTCTCTTTCTTTATACCAACAATTTTTTTTCTTCCTTCCATCTTGTACTTATCCAACTGGTTAGATAACTTAGTGTTATAGGCACCGGGGGCACAGGATGGCGTTATGTTACGTTATGTTGCACACAATTCCTATGTTTAATTTCTTTTTATCATTTGCGATAATGTGTTTTCATTTAATTCAATTTTCGTATGATTTAAATTAAATTAAATTCGTATATAGCTATTGAATTGTGATTCAATTTCGTATGATTTAAATTAAGTTGAATTTGTATACAGCAATCCAAATGTTATTCAATTTCGTATATATTAACAACCGACGTTGCATCCTTCATTAGGACAGCAAAGTTGCAGCCCTTCTTGAAGTTATTTTAAAACCATCTGATTATTTTCCTATGATGAATACTCAATGTCAGCAACAAAATGTCAAACTCAATGTTCAGCAACAAAAAAAGTGAATATTCAAGCTAGAGCTGCTTGGTGAGCAGCTCTAAAAGGAATCAAAATTTTCTCTATGTGCAATCAATGTGCTATAAGAGAAAATCGAAAACGAAAGATATCTTGGTTGCTTTAATCACTTGTCAGCATAGGCGTTCAGTCAGCTATGATATTCATATAATAGTTACACTTTAATATAATTTACAACATTGTGTCTTAAGTCTATAAAAGAATAGAGCATAAATAATTCAGAAATCATATGCAATGTATTCTGGAGTCATATCACTCATATGTAGAATGTGTGACATTTGAGATTAAATGAAAGAATTTTGTTGATGGTAGCATCTTTTTAGTTCTGACTAATTATACTGATGATTATTCTGTTAGTAATATGCCCCATGAAAGAAGCAGTTGTCCGTTTCTTCTGGTTTGAAGCTATTTCTTGAACGAGATTGATAAGGGTTTCTCTAAATATTGTCAGGACAGTATTCTATCTAACTTGAAGACTATAAGCTTCAAAACTTATTTCAATGGATGTCTCTTTTCTATCGCTGGCTAATAAGAAATCTTTCATCTCATGGAATATACAATCTGGAAGGCCTCTGGGATAAATCCATTGCATAGGTAGGATATTATGTCAAGGAATGACGGAAAAGTAATTTTTGTTCAAATCCTAACTTTGCTTTACTTTTGCAGAAAAAGAAGTAACATTTTTGGATTAATTAAATAATTAGATCACTACTGGGTATCCTGCTTCAGTTGATATTTCATAATGAATAACTTAATAACAGGAACTGTAGTAACAAAAATAAAAATGCGAAGCAACGGTACCAAGAATATGCTTTTCATCCCGGATATTATTCATCAATTTCCAAAAACGATATGACGTTTGCACGTGTTAAAAAAAAAGTAAGAGAAATTTTACGTTTCTATCAATATTACTTTTTGTTTCTTCATTTTTAGCCTTAAGATTGCCTTCTTTAAGTTGATAAATGAGGTGTTATAACTTTTAATTATTGCTTAAAAGCTCAAAACCTGTTCACCATTGTTGATAAATATATCTCATTCATAAAAATTGATAAAGTTGTTGTTATTAACTCACTTTTATTATGTTTGGCAACGTGAAATATTTCCATTCATTTCACCACAAAATGAACCAGTTTCATAGCGCAGTTCTCTAATTTAAAGCGGGCGATCGTGGCAGCCTGCCTCGAGAGCAGTAATTATACGGAGTTGTTCGTCAAACTTTCCCTTTGAAGTGCAACCAGTGAAAGACAGGCAACTAATTACTTGCTAAAAATTGCAATCAATTTAAATTTTCCCTGCTCCACCGAATGTGCGCTCTGGGAATTTAATAGAGAGCTATTTCATGATTGATATCACCAAGAGTTTTATAATTGGGTTTTTGTTTGGGAGTATCGCAATTTAGAGAATCGTTATTTGAAACTTGAGAGCTATTTATAGATTCTTTATTATGCTGTTTTGTTTGTTAACTGGGTTGTTTTCCAAGACTAATTAAATGTGTTACATCATGGATCAGGTTACTTCAGCTCAAAAATTGCATAATTTAATTGGCTTCAATGGGCGTTTTTGAAACTAGAGAGCTATTTGTAGAGTTTAAATAAGGTTGTTTGTAAAGCACTAAGAATAGATGAATATAGAAGTTAACTCTTAGGAAGTCAGTTTTATAATTGGCTTCAATAGGTGATTTTAATGAAAATATAATGTACAATAACAATTACTGACGTTTATGAGAAAGCTACATAGTTGGGCCTAGAATGAAATACTAAGCAATTTGTATTGTTTATAGTGAAGAACCATTGATAGTTTAGCCATATTTCTTTAATTATTGAATACAATTCTAATTAACGCAAAATTCAGTTTATTGTTTCGAGATTAATCCATATTCCTTCATTTAATGAATGCAATTCTAATTAACACAAAATTCAACCTCTTGTCCCGGGAACATGGAAACGGCACGCCTACATTTCCATGCATTTTGGGCAAATTATTTTATATGTATATTAATTAGTGTTACTTGAAAATTATTTGGGTACATTAATAATTGTTGCATATGAAAAGAGAGAAAGAGGCACAATTTCATAAAGAAAGAGTTAAAAATATCTCGATGTTAGAGTTTAGAAATGCGATGAGTGTTGATAATGAAAAGTTTAAGTTAATCGAGAAAAATATGGAGTTATTTGTTATGCTATAATAACATTTTAGGGTATACCATCTGAAATAATGATGTCAAAATCTGATGGTTTTAATTTATACAAATCATACTATCAAACAGTAGATAAAAATAGCTAAAGCATACTTGTCTTTAAACAATCTAATTATAATTTATAAAGATGATGGGAATTTTAAAATGGTTGAGGATTTATCCATAAACCTTTAAGTTTGAAAACAAAGTATAGTTTCTTGTCTCGAAAACATAGAATGTCTGTCTATCAAACAATTTGGGCAAACATTTTACATGCATATAAATTAGTTTTGCTTGTAAATTATTTGGATATATAAATAATTGTTGCATATTAAGATATATTAAAAACAGACGGGATTTCATAAAGAAAGAGTTGAAAATATCTCCATGTTAGAGTTTAGAAATGCGATGAGACGTGACAATGAAAGGTTTAGATTAAATTGTGAGAAATATGATGTTATTTGTTATGGTATAGTAACAAATCCGGTTATTAAATTGTAACTAAATTCAACTAAAATATACTTAACATTAAACAACTTAATTATAAATTTAATCTATAAAGATAATGTGAAAGTTAAAGTGATTGTTAATTTCGCCATATTCATTTAAATATGATGAATACAATTCTAATTAAAACAAAGTTCAACTTCTTGCCTCAGAAATATAGAAACGACACGTCTAATTTTGTATATGCTAAATTTACTTTTGGAATACTAATTTACAAATATTATTTATGCTTATAAATCATTCGGATATATTAATAATTGTTGTATTATATATAATGAGTTATTGTAAACAGACGTAATTTCATAAAGAAAGAGTTAAAATTATCTGGATGTTAGAGCTCTTAACTGCGATGAAGGGTGATAATAGAAAACTTAAGTTAATTGTGAGAAATATGGAGTTATTTGGAAAGATATAATAACATTTGACTGTAGGAAATCTGAAAGAATGAAGTTAAAATTTGAGAGTTTTAATTAATATAAATCGTTTTATCAAACTGTAACTAAATTCAACTAAAATATACTTAACTTTAAACAATTTAATTATAAATTTAATCTATAAAAATAATGAGAAATTTAAAATGGTTTATATTTTATAATTATTCCTTTAAATTTAATCTAATTAACAAAAAGTTCAATTTTTTTGTCTACGGAACATATAAACTGTACATACATATAAGTATATGTATGTGTATTATTTTACACATACATGTTGGTGTATTATTTTGAATGCATATCAATTAGTTTTGCTTATAAATTATTTGGGTACATCAATAATCGTTGCATATAAAAGGGTATCGAAACTAGAAGCAATTTCATAAAGAAAGAGTTAAAATATCTCGATGTTCGAATTTAGAAATTCGATGATTGATAATAATAAAAAAAGCTTATATTAAGTGTAAGAAATATGGAGTTATTTGTTAAGATATAACAACATTTTAGGTTATGCAATCTGAAAGAAGGATGTCAAATTCTGATGGTCATAATTAAGGCAAATTAATGTATCCTAAAAATAATAAAAGCATAATTGACTTTAAACAATTTAATTATAATTAAATCTATAAATCTCATGTGTAATTAATAATGGCTGTGTCCTTTCTGAATATATATAGCAAGAGTAATTAGATTGAAATATGCGATAAAAGATAGATCAAGTAGCAAGCTGTTGATCCTTAAGTAAAATTGATCCTTAGGTAAAAAGGATATCATTTCTCATTCAATTATTCATTCCTTAAGATTGAAAAGCTATTTTATTACTACCGCAATATTTTACCTATTCCAAGATAATAAAAATATGTGTGACTATAATTTTTAACAGATTATTGCATTGATTACTTGAAGCGAACATTTCACAGTCACTTTTATTAGAAATATTGCACAACTTATATATTAAAGTCATTTTGACTGCAACCACGTTTAAATCATTTTCTGTCAAATATGTTAAATGCGAGAGCCATCCTAGTCTCTCGTTTAATTCTTGGAATATTCTTGGAAGAATGCGAAGCATCTCGGTGTATTACAGGCAGCCGCGATAATCTTGTATCAATCTTGACAACTAAGATAAGAGGCTTTCGTGCAGGAACTCATTAATCAAAAGC
>JAPMOR010117444.1:0-25234 GCA_026543865.1 Argiope aurantia
CATTCTCAAATTTGCAAATGACGTATGATCTTTTTCACTTATCAACAGCATTCTCAAATAGTAACACTCGGCATTATTTGGATGTGCTGTATAAATACGGCCCAGTGCGTCTGACAAATACAGATTTTGATATCCTTCAACACGCATGCCTTGCTTATGTCGTTGGAGTTTCTTAGATGTAGCATCCCATGTATAATACTTAGGAACATCTGCGTACAATAATGTTTTGGCAAATACATCTTCAAGAGAAGCAAAAAATGTGAGTGTCGTGTGCGCTGGTTTAGCAACAACGTATCGTGCAGTGCCAGCCGTGAAATAGACTCTTTGCCCGTTTGCAAGATGAACAACATTGGAATCGCGACTGTGAATTGGGAAACGCAGAATACGCCAAACAGCTTAATTGCTGCTGATATATCGACCTGTTTGAAATTGACTCACTTCATCTTGGCGCATCAGATCTATCAATATTGACCAATGCTTTATTCAGCCTCTGTTGATGTATTTGCATATATATTTGATGGATTTGTTGGAATGACAATATTCAACGTTGATATGAGCTTTGAATGCTTTCGGTAACAAAAGAGAATATGGCATAATCCATCTATTGTCGATTTCAATGTCAACATTTCTTATTCTGATTGCAGTTGTATGACCTCCATCTTCTGATTTTATGTGTCTGTGTTAAGGATATCCATCATTACCAGTGTGTATTTCATGAACTAAATCTCTGGAAACTTTTTCTTAAATTTGTTATCTATCATGCAAGGAGATTGTAGATGCGTTGCTCTGCATGGTCCATGTACCATGTTCTCCGTCACAATATTAAACAGAAGTCGATATTGAGTCAGGATTAGGAATCTCTGCAGAAATGCCATCATCAGCTTGAGCTGCATGTATTTTCGTTTTGAGCTTAAATGGGGAAGTCCTCTTTTCTGGTATTCAATCGCATACATCCAGCAATGAGTTTCACCATAAATGTGATATTTCACAATTGTCCATCCATTTAGTTAATTTTTGCTTGAATATTTGTGCAGTCAAATTTTGTCGATCGGATGGTAACTGACCGGGCAATAGAAGCTTTTTTATCTCATCCCATGCTGGATTACACGTAAATGCAATGAAAAGGCCGGTGCGCCCATATCAACTCGCGTATGTCATGGCATCCTTAGCATATTTATGCATACGCCGTGGACTGCCATTGAACGTCGCTAGAAGTAAGACGATTTTGACAATGTCTGAAACATTTCCATCATTTGCAATTGCATCTCGTAAATTAATGTATTCTTTTGAACGCAATGATTTTTGATTTAAGTGAATGAATATCAAACGTTCGGATTCAGTTTTGGCATACATGTCTACCACGTATTGATGGAATAGTTGACGTCAATGCAGAATATGATTTGTTCCATTATAAGGCATCATAATTTTATAATAATAATAATTCATAATTCATACTTTTATTATTTAGTTGTTCAGTTGTAAGAATAAAGGAAACGAAAGATATAAAAAACGTAAATTACATTTACGGATAATGAAACGTTAAAAAGAAAGTAATGTTTTGTTTTGAAGAAATGAAATAAGGATATCCAGTTATCTGTAATTGGATTAGTTTGCATAATATTAAAGTGATATCCTTCTTGCCTTTCCCATAAAATTATTGGATACTGCAGTGCATAATATGATAGATGAGATTCAGAGACACGTTTAATTTTATAATTCATTCACTAAAGAATTATATCACATGTATCACGTTCTTCTCCAACTATAACAATCACTATTGCATTGACGGTAGGTGCGTTGTAACGTCTGGAATGCTGTTCCTGGAATGTTCTGTGCTGTTTTGTCTTCTCCTATTTGAATTGCGTAATTATGCCCCGGTAAGTTGTCGATTGAAGGTTTGACTAATTTTATCAACGAATTGCATTAGTGAAAAATTTTTTGTAAATATAATATAATGCGGCGCTTGGTGCCTGGAATTGCATCGCAACGTTGATCAACTTGTGCATCATCGTCACCCATAAAATATATTTATAAAAATGTATGTACAGCGTCCGAAATGTGTTGAAATGAGCCAACACGGTGATATATTTGTCCTGAAATTTTGAAAGTAGGCATGTATTGATCTTGAAAAATTTTATCAACTCCGAAGGGTGTCATTTGGAACGGTGAATTATAGTTGCGAATGTTCTGCAAAAAGTGTTTGGAATCAGGTGAGTCGCCTGAAAGCTATGACAACAATGGATCAGGTGGTGGATGTAATGTCGGCAGTTTAACATTACCATTTGCGCAGCGCATTCCTTTTGTTTCATTGTTGAAATTAAGTGAACTGCAGCGCCCACAGGCCTTAACCATTTTACTGATATTTACACTGGGATGCAAACTGTAACCGTAGTTAACATCATATTGAAATGCAAGAATATTCAAGTAAACATGTACTGTTGTTTGAGATCGAATTGCTCGTAAACGTTCTCTTTCAATTCTTGCTGCATGTTGGTGGGTCGCGGTGGCCGGGTGGTAAGGTCTCAGCTTCGTAACCGGAGGGTTTCAGATTCGAGACCCGATTCCACCGAAGAACCGTCGTGTAAGGGGGTCTGTTGCACGTTAAATTCGTCCTGACCAAACCTCCTCCCGCTGGTGTGGTATGGTGTGGAGAGGGGGGTGCCAGCTCAGGTGTCGTCCTCGTCATCTGACCGCGGTTCAAAATTACGAGGTCCGTCCCAAAATAGCCCAAGTGTTGCTTCAAACGGGAAGTTAATATAACTAAACCAAACCAAGCTGCATGTTGGTTTCCTGATTCTGTTGCGCGTGATCGTGTAGCACAAAAACGTTGTCTTTCGATTCTTGCCGCATATTGATCTTGAGATTCTGAAGCACGTGAATTTGCAATTCGTACACGATCTGCTTTATTGCTCGCTTGTCGTTCCTCATTTGTTTGAGAAGCTCGAACTTGCTTATTTCTCCGTTCTTTTCTGGTAGATCTACTAAGTGACAAACGTTTGGGAGGCATATTTTTTGATGAAGCAATTAACACGATATACGCCTGTATAGCCAAAATATCGTTCGACCATTCATTGAATAAATAAAAAAACTTCTGTTTGGAAAATTTTCATTACATACCCCTTATTTAGCATCGATAATAATAATTCGATTTTGAATGTGTGAGATAAACTCTGAATGCAATAATTGCACTATGCTTATAACCTTTGAGCAAGTACAATCAATAATTTGGCAATGTTTTATCGCAATGGGATGAACTGTACGGTATGCGTAAAATAAGAACAAGGTAATATCATTTTTATATATTATATTTATGTATTCTTTTAGAATTGTAATGCTTGTTCTTTCAGAATTGTAATGAAAGAAACTATTTTTTGAATCTTTCGTGACTCGTTTAATATTCGTCCTGAATTCTCAAGATTAATGTTAGAAAAGTGTGATTAAAATATTTCTTATTAAATTGATTAAACATAGAAAATATATTTATATCATAAAATCGTTAATATAGTTGAAAAGATAATTTTTTGAAAATTTAAGATGGTGCAAAATGTTTTGTGCAGTAAAATTTTCTGAAGTTATTGCGAAAAACGCTAAAATTTTATTAAATTTTTAATTAAAATTCCGAACCCGCAGGATTGGTCTTCTCAAAACTTTCTCGTATACTCTGTAATAGAGGTGTTACCTCAATGAACGACTTGCATGGCATTTGAGTACAATAGCTACGAAATCTCTAGCTTGAATTTAGCATTTATTCGTGGAGGCACAATTCATTATGTCTCTTCGGCGAGTAATTTTGGGATTAATCCTTGGTTAATAGATGCACTTAATTTATCCGAAAATAAATTTATTAGATTAGGTAATTGTATGATGCCTATAACCATCGCGTAAGTGAAAGCAATAGGTTGACCATGTTTTATCGCAATCGGTTGAACGGTAAAGCAGCGCATAAGATGCGAAGAGATTAAAATTTATTTTTATTTATTAGATTTATATCAAAATAATAGAAAACCAGCAGTGTGTAGTTTAACCTAAACAACCTAACCTAACCTGAGGTAGATTAAACGTAAACAAGTTTTCTCAAAAGTAATATTCCGCATCATATTTTCCTTAGGTAGAATAAAACTATCAGAATATTTCTAAAAGAGTGAAAATATTGATAGCTTACTGTCGTTTTCTATAAATATAGAAAGCTACTCCTAATCCCAAACAAATAAAGATCGAAATGACGAGAGCAGCAACTCCGCCAGGAGACATTCCTGAAAAGAAAAATATACTTATTAAAACATTCAAAACAAACGACATGCATTTTTATGGTGGAAAATGGCGAAAAAATGTGACAAAAACTGCATAATTTTAGCGAATTTGGCGAAAAATATTTTCTGAAGATACGCCTTTGAGAAGTTGATAGATTTGATTGCTAATTATAAAGGCTGCTTAGTTTTGCAGTTCTTGAATGTCTTTTGATCAGGATTTATTAAACAATGATTTCATATCTGGCATTTATAAAATAACTTAGCATAGAGATATCGCTTAGGTTAAGTGCAAACAAATTTCTTCTCCAACTAAACAGTTTGATCGAATTTTATGCAAATTCACTCTGAATAAATTGTTTAGTCCGCAAGAGCAGCGCATCTATGCAATTTTTAATTATTCCGGCTAATAAAGAGGGGGTATACTTTGTGCCTCCCATGTTATGCTAGCACATCAGGGGAATATACTCGGTATCTCTCATTTTTAAGCTATTGATTCTTTTTTTATAGTGATACAATTTGATATAGCCATTCATTTTCTGATGATTCTTTTGATTAGTCTATTAAGTACCATTTCAGAACATTCACCAATGCTGCTTCCAAACCTTTTTCGATTAGATAATCATTAGACTAAATAACAATAAGATATTAAGCTGGAAATGAATATGAAGGTTTAAACACATTTGGAAATTGACGCCATTCGCAGATAGAATCAAAAAGTAAAAAATAATTAGTATAAACAATTAACAATAATTAGTTTTATTTATCCATTTATTATTACATGATATTTGAAAGAAAATATTTCATCATATAACTACCCTATAATAACATTACAGAACGCCGGGGAAAAAATAAAATTCTATTAATTTGATAAAATTTTGGAAATGTTTTCATATACAGTGGAATTTGACTGACTTGAGTGCAATTCAATTTTTTTCTCTAATCCTTGAATTTCCTATTAACAAAACATTATCTACTATAATTCAACTTTATTTTGAATCAAGTCTTAAAAAGAAAGTTGTTAAAAATATCGTTTGTTTTTCTGATTTTTTTTTGTAAATAAATTCGTTTGCGAATAATTTTTAAAGAGCTGAATTTCAATAGAAATTTTACTGCTGTATCAAATACTCAATCAATTAAAAAAATTTATTTATTGTCTTAGTGTTCAAAGTGCTGAACACGTATTTTATTAAATTACTCATTTTATAGAATTCTTTTTAGATTATTAAAACTTTTTTATTAAACTATTAAATATTATAAATAAATATTTACTGGTATTTTTAAGATAAAAATCGTCATCTGTACTTTTGCTATTATTTATTTCCAGATTTAGTTTTTCTTAATTTTTACTGTGATTTCTGTAATGTTTTGAATAGATCAAGTTCGAATTCGGTATAAGTATTCACTTTAATCAACTTAGTGCCCGATTTTTTTTTTTTTTTTTTTTTGATACAAAAGTAATGAGACCTGAAAAATTTTTTTTTAAAGATAATTAAGCCAACTTTGTTGTATTTACTCAAACTTCTGAATCTTAAAAATTCCTAATATTTTAAAGAAAAAAATATATGCAAATATGAATTATTTATTTCAAAATTGCGAGACAATTTATTGATTGTATTTTGCGAAATCATTTATCCAAACATTCTTTTCACAATAATCTCTGATTTAAAAATTTTAACTAATTGAAAAAAGGGGAAAGATAAAGTGATAATTCTAAATTGTAATTTTCTAAAAGAAAAAGATGAAAGGAAATGTAAAAAAAAATACATTGGTTGTATCAGTTTTCATTAATAATTAACATTTAGATATTTTTACGATTCATAATTTTTATTGCATATTTCAGTATTTAGTATTAAATTATTTCCCTAGTTGAATTTTTTATTATTCATTGAAGTTTGTATAAAAAGTAATAGTTTATACCGAACGTAATTTTGCTAAGAGAAAAAAAATATTTTTTATGATATGAAGAAATATATTTTTGTATATGTTTCTTATTTCTTAGATACTTTATACTATATAAAAGCATAAAATATCTAAGTTCTTTCGAATATATTCCAACAAATATTTATTTATGTGAATTACAGATATGAAATAAAATACCTGCATTAAAAACTGAATTATCGATTAAAGTCAATTAAATAAATTAAAATTATATAACATAGCCATTATAAAACACTTTATAATCAATAAAGCAGTAATTATTAAAAAAATGCAGAATTATTATTATTTCTTTTAACAAAAATTATAATGTACATTTGTGAAATACTTTCAGAGGACTTCCTTAATATTTTAACATCAGATATTTCAAACCAACTTAGCCATTATAGATGCCTAAAACAGTGATAAATAATAAAGCACTTGTTTGCGATTTGTTATTTATAGAACATAATAAAAGAAAAGGAAATCAGTGATAGATTATTAAATGGTGAATGGAATCCATAATCAGTGATGGATTATTAAATGGTGAATTCCATTCTTTACATTCCAATTTAAAGGAATATCCAGGATTTTTTAAAACTGTTATAGAATAAGTGATCAGAGTTTTAATGAAATAAAATCATTAATTTATCCGTATAAACAACAATTAAACAATAATATTAATTTATCCGTGATACAAATTGAAACCTTCTGATAAAGGTTTTCATTTGGATTTCCATCCCCCATTTCCAGAGGAAATACTAAATGTTATTTTAAGGTAATTAAGTGCATTTGTGATCAGTTCTAAATACAATTTTTATTAATTATAAAAGCAAGAAAAATCATGATTACTATTATCAATCTACATCATGAGAAATCCAATACATCAACTACAGTGAAGAACTAAAATTATTCGTGCATATTTGAAATCCAATACATAAAATATAAAGTTGATGGATTTGGATGATAGATATTGGAAAAATGTGAATTAAAAAAATTACCAGGAAATCCTATAACGTATCCTACAGGTTTGATTCATTCGTTGATATGATTTTCTTGGAAAGTTGTTATTCTGATAGTTTTCATTCTTTGAATTATTTGAAGAATCCTTTTCGCCCTGATATTTTACCTTCTTTATGAATGATTTTAATGCAGTTTTTAAAGAATGCAGTGGACGACATATGTAATGTCAATTTGGGTACAAGCCAAAATGATCATTACATCCGAATGATCAGTACATCGAAAAGGCTTTAAAATTAATACAATTTTGTAGTATAAAGGGACTAGTGAAAAAACAGACCAGTCAACAATATTCTCATTATTCATTAGTTTTAATTAGAAACAAAAAAATCGATATAATATTCAGGATTAAAAAAATTTTCATATATATTCAATTTTTCAAACCCTACTAAAATGTTATAGAGGCTATTGACTAATTAAGTATTCGTTGAATAAATTTTTACTTTCTGGTATACGTAGTATGGAGAAAATATGTACATCGTCAAAAAAAAAAAAAATGAGCCCCACGAACTGACGAATCTCCACGCTTTAAACCACCCTAAGTTTTTTTTTTTTTTTTAAAGTTTTGGAAAACATTTTTTTGTCTTTCCGTGACAAAGATAACTCAAAAACGCTTTGAGCTAGACGGTTGAAATTTGGTATATGTTTGGTATATGTTCTTTATACCAAATTCACAGATTTCTATCAAATTTTGAGTAAAATCTGTTCAGAGAAAGTCCGTCTGTCCGGTTGTTCGAATATAAGCTAACACGATAATTATAAAACGAAACGAATTAAATATATAAAATTAGGTATACATATTTAATATCTATAGTGAAAACAACTGTCAAATTTTGAACCAAATCCAAAACCGGGTTGATTGCCTGTCTGTCTGTACTTTCAGAAACATATAAGCGTGATAATTTAGAAATACAATGACAAATATATCAAATTTGGTATGAGGTGTTGTGACAAATTTCTGTTTCAATTGGTTGAGAGAAACGTGTCTAAAGCACAAATTCGATTTTCGGATGTTATAACAGCATGCCAGGGATAATCGCAAGAAAATTCGCCACGGATGATACAATAGATTCAATAAAAAACTAAATTCACGCTAAACTTTAAAATTTCGCAACTATTGTAAGCCATTGCTATGCAAAGCTTTATCTGGCATGACAAGTTTATTAGATAGTATGTGAGAAAGTTTTGGGAAGACCACTCTCGCTGGTTTGCATATAAATAATTTTCAGCAAAGGATTTACTACTCTATTGGAATTGATTTTCTGAGGAGTCTAAGAGTCCTTATTGTTATAGCTTGTTGGTGGTTTCTCTTCTGGCTTCTCTTCATCGTCATAGTTCTCATGCTGTATGCCGTCATTTCTCCGATTTATTTGTGCCCGCCAAATTGTTCTTTCTATAGTTTTTAAAAAGTTTTCTTCCAATTTACGTCAACGTTGATTCAAATCTCACTATCTTCATTGAAGAGGCCAGATAATTAGCCAATAAACGGGATCATCTTAATAACTGACCGTAATAAAACCACCATTTTGAACTGCCTAAACATCGAAATTAATCACTGCAAGCGAATAGTTGATCGCTAGAGCCAGAGGATTTTCTATGTATTTAGATCCGTTAGATTCGTTATTCGCTATTTTGAACAGTACAATAGATTGATCGTTTCACCTGAGATTACTACAAGCAGCGACTACTGAACAAAGAGTAGAGCAAAGTTTTAAACTTTTTCCTAATCTTTCTTTAAAATACGGAGCAAAAGTTGCTTGGAAATTATATTATGGATTTCTTTTTGTTTCGGAATTGCTTTACTGACTGTTTACATCCTTCTTTTGATTTCATGCACTTTTCCCCATCGTGATGACTTGGCTCTTTTTTTTCACCGTAGATTGTGGAATAGATTTCAAACGCAACAAGTTCTCAAAGTATATGCAACTGCTACGCATAACTGCCGCTTGACCTGATTTAGTTTTTTAAGTTTTCAATTCTCTGGAAAAACATGTTTTTGCATTTTGCCATTTATTCAGTAACTTTGCACTTATAACATGTAAAGTTTAACATCATTCATTCAGCAGTTTCTTTATCTTGATGTTAGTGTGGTAATTGAAAATTTTTTATCAGATAAAATGATATAAAACTGCTTATCCTAAATCATATTAAAACAACAATCTTCAAGTTCTGACAAAGTCATAAAAAGAAGAAAATTTTCATTGACTAGAAGAAAATATTAATTTATTTATTTAATAAATTAAAATTTCTCTACTGATGTACTGCAATATTTTTAAATGAGATGCAAATATTGACATCCTTTTGGATGTTTTGATTCCTGACGATGCACCTGTTTAACTTAAACAGCATTCAATAAATGATGACCTTAAAAAGAGTCGCACAGAATAATACTGGATTGCCGAAAATTTTGTATAAGAGAAAATTTTTCTACCACAAGAAGCTATTCTAAAAGAAGGCCTTTTTTTTTCTGTGCACTTTATTCAAGCATTCCATATCATTCAAAAATTTGCCCTCCATTTTCTCTCATAAATGATTTTAAACAGAGCGTATTCATAGCCTTCTTTTTTACTTCGCATCGTTTACGCGCCTGCTTTAGAACTCCTATTGTGACCTTGAACCCTTAACGAACGGTGCTGAACAATTTGTCCGATTTCTTTCTCAAAAAGGATTGTTGCGGCTTTTAAATTATTGAGTCGAACTGTTGAGCTGGATGTATGGACTCTACTCTTTCGTCCCATAGACTCTGGGCATCTAACTGAACTATTGGATGAACAAAAATAGCCTGTCTGTGCTTGACCTTAATGTGATGGCTTATTGTAATTATCTTTGGAAAAAGAAAAAATGGATAGTTCGTCAGAAATAAATAATTATTTTGAAATTTATTTATAATGAGCTGATCAAACTACTCATCCTTTTCGAAAATGAACCACTGCTTTGAAATAACTTCATATTTAAGAAAACATTCTATCCTAATTATCACTTTAAGGCTTTACTCTTTTTACTATGTTTTATGATTATAATAATTCTGGGAACATAGTAATTTTTTATAATATTCGTCACTAAATCAAAAATACTGTTTAAAAAATTCTTTAACATTTGTGAGATGAATGAAGCTAAGACTGCAATTTTAAAAGCTATATTTTTTTTATAAATGTAACAAATAAAAAAAATTTATAAACATTTCATTGATTTTAAAACTTCTATTTAATTATTTAAAAATTTGTAACTTGCCAAAGAGAATGCTATAAAAGAGCCGCAGTTTAGCTATCACTGTAAGATCTAAGTTAATAGATCCGAAACTGTTCGGGATGAAAAAAATTCATGTCTTATAGTAATAAAAAAATAAATTACTTATTTAATTTTTACAACACCCTTGTTAAAATTCCTTCCTTATGTTCTAATGTTCTTCAATAAAATGTTAATTTATAAGAAAGACAATAGTTATTACATCAAATCAGCCGTTGTCGATAAAATGGACATCACGTGCAAGTAAATACATACATTTAAAAAAATATTCATCGGAATGGTAATGCACATGAAAATTATTGTATTTTTTAAAAAATCATATACAATACCTTTTAATTAAAATAATAATTTTATTTAAAGTAATAATTATACATCATAAAATCATTTTATAGCTTTCTTCTTCATTTTTAATTGAATTGAGAGCAAACATCATTTGCACCAAACAATTTTTAAATTTAGTAGCTTCTAGAAAAAATTACTGATAACACCAAACGATTTTTTAAAAGCAGCCTAAATCTAATATTTTCATTAATTATCAGAAATAGATGAAAAGTCCATTTTTAATCCCTGTCAATCTACATTTTGTAAATCATTTCATTGGAAATTGCTGAGGATTTTTTTTTTACTAGCAAATAAAATAGATAATGCAAGAAAAGCTATTAGAGTATATAGGAAACCAAAAGATAATTTATGTCTTCCATCACGTCTTTTCTCTCTCTTTTAACCCACTTGAGCGGGAAAGAAAAATATTCAAGTCTAGTACGCACTGTTGATAGCCAATTAACTCACTTCTACTTTTAAAAAATGAACTTCTTCTCGAAATAAGCGAACAAAAAAATTTTTAAAGGTTGAAGAAGA
The DNA here is from genome assembly GCA_026543865.1 of Argiope aurantia. Taxonomy (NCBI): domain Eukaryota; kingdom Metazoa; phylum Arthropoda; class Arachnida; order Araneae; family Araneidae; genus Argiope; species Argiope aurantia. The sequence goes on from JAPMOR010117444.1 coordinate 11,289, forward strand.
TTTACTTTACTTTATCTAAGAAAACGTTATTTCTGAAAGTTGAGTATTTTCTTATCATTCACTGGTAGGGTAAATCAGCATTTCTCAACCTTTCGATACGTGAGTCCTAATTTTCTGTTTTCTACCGCGTCCTTGTAACGATTTATGTGAATTTTACAGTCTTCCAGTGAATTCGGAAAGTTTGAATAATTGAGATAAAGTACCTTATATATTACTTGGGTGTATTGATCAATTTTTAAATGTCATTTTTTTAAGATTACCTGAATGCTTTTTTTTATTATTCAGTATGTAATATATTTTTTGTTCTGTTTTGTCATGTATTTCTCTAATTTAAACTACAATAATTCGATTTTTAATTTTTTCGTGTTACATAATTCCACATTCTTCGGTTACAGTGGCAGGTGGTAGGGTCTCGTTTGTGGAATTGTAGGGTTAGAAGTTATAAATTCGATTCCGCCGAAGTAGTGATGAGTAAGTGGGTCTGATGCACTTTAAATCTATTGGACGGCTCATGTCTGAAAAAGAGATGTTGACTGAGGTGTCGCTTTCGCCATTGGAATATGGTTCAAAATTAAGAAGACCATCTATTGCTGTTTAAGAACATAACTTTAATATAAATAAACTAAACTAATACTACGCATCTCACATTTGAAAAATGATTTACAAGTATAAACTTGAAAGTTTGATGACCCTCGCAATGCTTGCGTTAATAAATGCTAATTGTGTCTTTAATGAATATTAACAAAAGCGAATTAGAATACATCATCGTTTCATTTCACTTCGTAATTTTTCCTACATTTTCTTCACATTTTTCAAATTATTGATATTAAATATTGTAATAATTATTGTTTCGTTGATTTATTTTATCAAATTATCAAGTCTCAAGAGGGATGAAGGAATTGAATAAATTTTGAATGAATGATGATTTTTTTTCTATACCCAAATAAACTTGTGGTGAATAGCATATAAGCCAGTTAACAACTTCTCTACTCGAAAGATCGTTTTAGCGGAATTGTTTAGTTACTGGACTGCTAACTAAAAGGTCCCAGGTTCTATCCTCACGCATCGCATACCGCCTCATTGGTGACCTCGGACGATGAACCTTCAACCTTCGTACAGCTGTTGTGGCGCTATCTACCCGCAACCAAAGTCGTCAGACTCACTTGACGCAGCAAACCCAAAGTCGTCAGACTCACTTGACGCATTAGCACCCACACACGCTCGCCATAACGCTTGGCGCTATTCAACTGGGTATCGGCCCATTAAGCCAACAGCTAATATTACATCACCATTCAACATCCATATCGTTCGCCTCACCTCCGTCTCACTGGAGGGAGAGTACTGTGGTGAATAGCAAATAAGCCAGTTAACAACTACGCTACACAATCGTACGCTTTTGTATCCTGGTTTAGTTACTGGACTGCTAACCGAAAGGTCCCAGGTTCTATCCTTGCGCATTCGCGCACCACTTCAAACTGAAGGAAGAATTGCAGAAAGTTGTGCTAATTTTCATTTTTTACTCCTTCTAAAGTTTGGAATGAAGATATCTTTTGTATAGATCTATACTTCAAACGAAATTGTTCGTATTGATTTATAAAGTTTATTTATTTTATATATTTATAAAGTTATATCAGTACCTTTATAAAATAATATATCAGTATCGGTTATATTTGATTGATTGATCTGAATTTGATGGCTAAAATGAAAAGCTAAGACTTCATTTTAAATAACAATCATCCTAGCTAATTGTGTTTGTTTCTTTACTCCTCCTAAGCCAGAATGCCAATTCCGATCAAATGTGGAATAATTATTATTTAAAATAAGGGAAAAAATATTGTCAGTTTTTCAAAATGTAAGAATTAAAAGATTTAATTAAAAATTAACTGAAATCTTAACGTTTTTCAGCAGTAATTTCAGAAAAATCATTCAATAATAATTTTTTTTCACTATTTTAAAATTAAATTAATTCTCTTACAATGATATTAGTTTCATTTCTGTGTGATTATTTTCTCGTATACTTAGTAAACGGAAAGTATAGTAATCGTCAAAAAAATTCGAACTTGAGATTTTGCCGAATATTGTTTTAGAGCTCCCTGAGTTCGAAAAACACATGCCCATTTTATGGACATGTGCAAAATGTCGCAAAATGACAAATGGACATTTGCAATAAAAATTTTCGAGATTTCTTTATCGCAAAATGGCAAATGGTCATTTTAGAAAATGTCCATTTGTCATTTTGTGACAAAGAAATCTCGAAAATTTTTATTACAAACCTAAACCTTTTGCAATAGTATTTAGTGAAATTCTGGAAAATGTTATAGCCGAGAATAGTAGGAACAGAGTTTAATGTTCTCGGCATTCAAAGTACAGAACTTTGAATACCCAGAATTTTGGAGTAGGGTTTTAATGATGCTTCTAAGTACATCTGCCACATTCAAAGGAAAACAAAAAATAACAATTATGGAAAAATAATCAATAATAAGAGACAAAAATAAAATTTCTTTGTTGTAAATGGTGACGATTTTTGTAAAATAAAATGTTTGGGCTTATGAAGAAATTATGAACCCAAACTTAGTTGGGTGTATAAACTTGAATCTAAATAAAACAGAAATAAATCTAGAACAATTATATATAAAGGACCATTTTAGAAATTTTTAGTTTCTTTGATTGCTTATATTTATTTTCTATTGCCTGAAATTTCTCATAGATTCAATTTGACTAGAGTAGCTGTAAGTATATAAAAATTTTAAAACTTCTTAAAAGGTAATCAAAGCCATGACAAATTCATGTCCCGAATTTCAGAATTTTGTAGTTGCTATGTTTGATCCTAATCTTGGCAAGAATTCACTATTGGCTTTTTTTTCTTCTTAAATTTCTCCTCTGATTAACCCAGTAAGAAATACTTTCCTGCCTTTCCAGTAGAAAATGTTTTTAATGCTCTTAAGCAATAACTATCAACTTCCATCCCCCCAAAAAAACATTTAATAAGAAAAAATAAAATTTAAGAATATGGTGTGTTTCCAGCCGATCAAAAACTCGCCAAATACTGCCAATTTAAATAAATTGGGAATTATCCCATTTGGTCAGAAATCGCCAAGAATAAATTTGGCAACTATATTTAATTCTTAAGAGGAGAATAAAAAATTGATTTCATGTTAAATGCAAATTAAAGCAAATATTTTTAAGCATATACAAAAGCTTGTGTAATTATATTTACCCGAGGAGGAAGACTGCTGATCGCTAGCTGGCGGCTGAGCTTGGAATCTTTCGGATTTCTGAAAATCAATGGAACTTATTCCATAAGATCGAATGCTATTCACATCTGAAAGTAAAAGTTTTTAATCAGTTATGTTTTATGCAAAAAAAAAAAAAAAAATGGAAATTCAATTAAAAATATTTTTTTACTCTTTTTAGAAAAGTCAGTTATTTAGCGTTTGTTATAAATAAAACTATTTGTATTTTAGAAGTTAATGAAGAATTTAAAGCTCCATTTTCAAACTGTACAGGAAGTTTCATTTGTTTGTAAAATTCAGTTCATTTAAATTTTAAGTAATATTGAGAAAGCTTAGAAAATATGCCAATAAGAACAATGATAAAACTTTGGCTCGTATTTAGAAACTCGATTTTTCCCTATTTATACGCGCGCAAAGGACTTTTGAGCATCTATTCAAGTTATTTTGAGCTAATACGAAAAACAACTTCAAGCGTCCTCTCACCATGGATTGAGATTTCATGAAGCGACTTCAGTTTTAACAACCAAGTTGCATTTGTAGGATGTGATTTCTAAGCTCATTTTATTCTTAGTTTCATAAACAATTGAAACTTTTGCGGTTAAAAGACAGCAATTGTTACAAAAAAATAATAATAGCATTTGAAATAAATGTAGGCAGGTTTTGCAGCATAATTTAGCAATTTGCTCATGATATTCATTCATGCTTTAGAAAACCGTCTACCGTTACATCATTGTCACCTATAGATCACAAAGTCCAATCGAAGCACCCTCGGAATTCTGAATAACCATCATCACGACAGCACAAAGAAGTCAAAATGAAGCTGCATATTGAGTCATTACTGGCGACAAGTCACTTGAGGTAACTTGAACTTACTTTACCTATCATCCCTTACTTGAAATTACTTTACCTATAAGAGAAGTAAGAGCTTGCTTTAATGGCAACCTTTCATCCATTTATATTCAGAAAAGTAAGCCCTCATATAGCCTTGGTGCATAGCGCCGTTTTATAATAACTGCTTTTACTTGAATTTGGATCTTGGAGAAATGTTGAGCCCACTGATTGGTTGTTTACATAACGCCATGTATGATGTCGTAGTAACTAGTAACGGAGAAAATGTTAGTTATGTTGGTTGAATCTTTTAAAATCTTTGTTTTGGGGGAAGAAAAACTTTCATCTTCATTTCTTTATGAGATTATAAATAAATGAACAATTATTATCATTTTAGCTAAAAATTTTAATTTCATTAAAAAGGGGATCATTTTTATATTTTCATATTTAGTTTTTAACATAACATTTCAAGTCATCTCGTTGAGCACAAATTGCTTGTACAAAAATTAAATGTATCGATAATAACAAAGTTATTTTCGTCATTTGATTAAAAATTGTATTCTTAGATTCTAATTAGTTTTCACTAGAGGATAAAGTTGAAATATATTAGGAGCATCGCTGATAACTGGCAGTAACTCTATTACATCGTAAGATAAACTGGCAGTAACTCTATTACATCGCACATGATGTTTTATAAATGACGAGCTCGAAATTATTTTCCAGGTCCGAGTTTATGTAAAGATTGTTATTTTGCGCCGGGTTTCTGTAAATACTTATCGAGACAACAGATTTTTTATGGGGTCATTGGACAGACATGGTGAAGCAACCTACTCAAGAGAAGATCTCAAACCTAGGTCACGCCATAGTTCATGGGGGGGGGGGACATGTCCGTCTATCCATCACTAAAATTGTGTGTCAAGATTCCCAAAGAAGATAAGTTAATTAAATTGCCTAAAGCACTTAATACTCTATAGACATCTAAAACTCTACTAGATGTCAGACAATATAGGTTGAGTCGTATGAAGCAGTCCTTTAACAGGCATCGAATGATACATTCTTTTTTGGCATGGTGATAAACCACCAGTTCCTGAAAACCAAATACAGTATGCTCCCGAATATCCGGTCTAATGTGGCGGAAGGGTAAGCCAGATAATAAAAATGCCAGATAGACCAGAGTTCTATGAACTCATTTCTTTATTTACCAATACTAGAAGACAAAGTTTTTATACCAATACTCACAGTTATAATACGTATTTTCTCACTTCTTATTGAATACTAAGCCCTCCATTTAACTTAAGCCTCGTAGAATGTGAACGTGTCCGCGACCCAGTGAATCATAGAAGCCTTGCCAGTTATGTGTCGAGTTAAAATAGAAGGCTCTGTACAGATAATTTATATAGGTTTATATACATGCTGCATATTTCAAGAATTTATTAAAGAAAAAATAAGTTAAAGGACTGTTTATATTTTAACACAAATTCTGTAATGCCTAACATAAATGTAGGAAACATAATCAAAACATTAACGTAAATCGTAGGCCTAATTCTTAATGGACTTGATTTTTCACTGATAAATTATACACAGATTGAAAAGGTAACCTTATGATAAAGTCAAAATTTGCAGTCTTTAGTTTTTGAAAAATTAGGCCGGATAGTCGCGAACTGGATACTCCGGAGTTTGCTGTAGTTGAAAATATTTTTTAAAGCATTATTCACTGTTAGCAATAAATTGTAGACAGCTTTAAATTCTACTTTATATATATAATAAACACTACGATTTCTTTTTTGTATGCAGTTTATTATATGGAATTAGAAATGTTTTTGGAATAACAACTCTTTCTATTCAATGTAAGATAAATTTATCATCACTCTCTTGTGAGATCCCTATGGACTTTAGAATGCATACTTCATCCCATTTTTGAAAGATTGCATAGAAAAATGAAATTTGAATAATGAAAAATGTATTGCTTTTCAAAGATTAATCCTAATGTAGTAAATTTATCCCCACGTGATACTTGCCAAAGCCTCCATTTTAGAACTATTTTAAGGATAAATAAGTATTATACTGATACGTAATAGTTGCCTAGCCTATGCAGCGAATGGCTGTATGAAGTCAAATGGCAGATAGCCGATATATTTATTTTTGTCAAATGACAATAATGCCATGTGAAACAACTCCAATCTGCAAGTGCAGTTAATACGCCATCACAAAGAAAGAAAATGACATTAAAAAACTTTAAAACAAAATTCTTGAATTTTTCTTACCTGCTTTATAGATACTGTTCATAAGCTGAGCCAATTTATTTGCCACATAATTCGTGTCTGTGTAATCAACAAAAACAGTTTGAACTTCATTTTCAGATATTCTAGAAGTGAAACTGTCCACTCTATCGAATAGTTCCTGTGTAAAATTTGCCAGATTTAGGTATTCAACATATTTGCTGAAAACTTTTTTAAAAAAAATATGATGCAAGAAGAATTTTTAAAGAAAAATTATCTATTATATCAACTGAAAGCCAACTTTGTTAAAAAAAAATACAAGATGAAATCATCTTTGATGAAAAATTGCGTTTCTCGAACATTATAAATTTTTTTTTTATTTTAATTCATTTAAAAATGGCGTGTCAAAATAATTTCTACTCAAATATTTTTTAAAATTCTAGGTGTAAAAATATAAGCAACCTGCCATTGTTTCAATAAAGCAAGGATATTGCAAAAAAAAAAAATTTAAAAAAATGTTTAGATTGTTAAATAATTTTCGATTTCAGATTATTTGATTAAGGGTTAACATTTCTTATTACAGGGGATAGTGGTGATTCCATTATAAAAACCAAGAAAATTTCTACGGATTAAAAATCCGAAATAGTTTGAAATAATTTTGTATTTTCATGCAATACACATATATGCGCGCATATTTAGAAAAAAATTCATCGCAAATCATAAAAGGTAATGTTTTTTAAATTATTAAAAATCATTTTTTGTTTCACTTTAGCATTTCACACAGTTACTCTCTGTTTGATATTTCAACATTTAAAAAAATATTCTTTCCGACCAACTTTAATTGTTCGATTTACTACTTTTATTTACCAAAATTATAAACTCAGCTTTAAAAAAAAATCGGAGATTCCATTCAAAGTTTCTTTTAAATGGATGGATACAGAAAATTGAATTAATCTGTCTTGTACTGTAAATTTGGTTTGATTTTAAATATTCCAAAAACTTGGTGCGTCTTTAACATGAAATTGAAATCACAAAATATTGTTGCTTATTGGTTTCTTTTTCTTATGCTTTTCGATTTTTTCAAAATCAACGTTATTAAATTCTATCTTTGGTACTAATTATGCTTTCCTTCCTATGAATTATCTGTAAATAAACTTATTGGGGATATGATGATACAGAATCGAATATGGCTATCTAATTTGCAACTCTCGGTTAGAAAATATGGAGTGTCAGATACGCATATTAATTTATTCACAGATAACTATGTAAAAACAGTTTCTCCACATTTGAATTTATTCTTTACAGCATTATGTTGATGGAAAATGTATAATCGGGTAACTAGCATTGAGAGTAAAGTGTAATTGCTAATCTTAGTTTAGTTTTACTGAGAGTTGGGAGTTAAATTCTGGGAAATGGTACATTAATATATTTTTATTAATCAAACAAAGTTTAACATATTATCATATTATCAGCAGAATACTGTCTCATGGTAATAAGACAGTATTCTGCTGATAATATGACGCTCTACATTAATATATTCAAAATTATATAAGAGCATGAAGTATGCATATTAAAAGATTATGTGAGAATCTGCTAATGGAAGAGAATGGTTGATGAAATACAAGAATTCAGTAAGCTGTCCAGCTATTCAATAAATTAACTATCAAATCTTTGACAAAAGGATTTCTATTAAGATTTTCTGACCTAAAAATTCACATGCGTTTTTAGAGGAAGAGAAAAAAAAAATGGTAATTCAATGTCTGCGTATCTAGTCAATAAGGGTGCAGTGATGTTTTATATAATCCGCTTTCAGTAACTTAGAGCTGTATTCGATCTAAACAAAGTTTGATAGTCAGTATTTCAAATTTATAGAATTTTTGCTGCTCTTGGTTGTGACCAGGTCACACTGAATGTGTATTCAAATTGGGCATAAAGAATCAATCTCAAAGATTCTACACTAGTGTGCAAAACTTAAGCAACAATGTAAATTTTAAGCAGGTAGCCATGAAACTACAGAAAGGGATTGTTACGATCAGTACAATGACTACGCAATTCAGTAGAAAGGTGATGCGTAAGCAAATGTCAGGAGCAAAGCATCATAGGCGACGTGAGTGTACGCAAAACGCGTACAGTCGGCGCGCGCAACTCAAGACTACAATGAAAGGAAGAACGGAAGAACAATTAAAGACATTCGCTACAAGTGAGTTCTTTCGTGAAATATGGCTAGAAGAAATCATCTGGACGACTTCACACTTGGAAGAATGACCGGAAAGCTGGAGGAGGGGCGAAGTTTGACCAGTGTAGCTGAAGAGTTCGGAATCAACAAAAGTGTCATTTCACGTGCTTGGAAAGCCTTCCAAACAATAGGTGCAGTTGTTAGGAAGGTTGGGAGCCCTAGGAAAACCACTGTAAAGGATGACTGATATATCATTCTGCAGGCGAAAAGAGCTCGATGCCAGTCAGAAAGGGCTACTGCTCAGCAACTGTGTACAGTAACAAGGTGACAAGTGTCGCGGTTTACTGTGGCCTGATGCCTTCACAAAGGTGGTCTATTCGCCCATCGTTCTGAACGCTGCATCCCTTTGAAAGTTGGCCATTGGTGGCACCTTTTAGAGTGGTGTAAGGAGCACAAAAACTGGACATCTCCTCAATGGAGTCATGTTCTCATCCCGGATGAGAGTTGTTTCAGTGTTTCAGTTTCCACAAGTGATTCTCAACGCCAGTTAATTTAGAGAGAGGTCGGGACACGGTTTCATCCCAGTAACATCATGGAAAGAGACTGCTACGCTGGTCCTGGAGTTTTCGTCAGGAGGCATTATATTGAACGGGAGGATTGAGCTACACGTTTTTCGCAGAGATTCCGTAACTGGAGATCGCTATTGTAAGGAGGTGATCCTTCCTCATGTGCGTCTGTTCTGAGGTGGTACTGGACCAGACCGTTTATATGGATAACAGTGCATGGTCACGTCGGACTACTGATGTTCAGCAGCTACTGGAAAGTGAAGTTATCACTTGAATGGATTGACCAACATTCTCTTCTGATTTTATCCTATATAAAATGTGTGGGGTGCTTTGGGGAAACGACTTGCTGCGCGATTACATCCTCCGGGGAATACCCAACAACTGAAACAAATGCTGATTGAGAAATGAGCACTTTTACTTCAAGAACTGTTGGACAATCTAGTGCTGAGTATGGAGAGATGGAGTGAAGCAATCATTGCAGTAAGGGGAGGACATATCCCATACTAAGGAACATCTGCTTGTTTTTCTTCCTCTTGGGCAGACAATCATGTGTAGCGATACTATGAGTACAATAAAAAAAACTTTTTGTTTGATTGCATATTATATGCTTTGCATTCATTTTTGTGCAACTGTGCTTTCGTCATCGTTTAAGTACTAAATGCTGTCTCTCATTTCTGAATTTCATGTCTATCAGATGATTTCTCGTGGAGTTATAGCAAAAAAAGCACCTGTTGTTTAAGTTTTGCACACCAGAGTATATACAAGTGCATAAAATGGTATCATGTTTCTGAACCATAATATCTCCTCTATTTTGCAGTTCAATATTTTTCTTAAAAGTTTTTAAACTGAAAATGAATAGGCATTGATGGAAGAGGCACTATTAAAACGTACAATATATTTTCATTGTCTCAAATCATATGTAAAGAAATGGATTTAAACAAACAATCCGCTTCACAAAAATGATCCAAGAAAATAGCCACAGAAATAATGCATAGAAGACAATCAGTAATTTTTAAACCGTCGAGACTGGTTTCCATGAAACTTTCTCGCATATTCTCCAACAACGGTCAAGGAAACTTATGTCACAGATAGCATGAAGAATTTCATAACATTGTATGTATGAGTAATTATATTTATTTGTGTGTGAAGGTACAGAGCGACAGATGGTCAGTACTTTAATAGATCTGACTCAAAATTTGATAAGAATCTAGATATCTACTACACGGTTATCGAATTTTTTATTTGTCTAGCTCTTTACGTTTTATATTTACTTATTTCACTTGTACTTCCAAACAAAAATGCGGAAAACTTTCGTTTGGCGAATTTTGTTCAAAATTCGAAAGAAATCTAAAGGTTTAATTTAACTCCATATACTAAATTTCACACATCTAGCTAAAATGATTTTACGTTATTGTGTTCATAGACAGACGTTATTCCAAAAATTTGTTGTTGTTCTTTTTTAATTCAGAGAGGTCTAAAACTAGAAGATTCATCAAAATCGAATTCGAAATTTTTGACGCTAACAATACTTTCTCTTTACTTTGTATTCTAGAAAATAAAAGGAGCAATAAAAACATTTGCTTTCAAACATCTTTGTGTATCTTTTTTTCCCGATAGATGACGGAGAGAGATTGCAAACATATTTAACCATCATAAAGAAATTTTTGCAATTTACATGAAGGAAACACATAGCACTCCAGTTACGAATTCTTTTCTATATCCTGATTCCGTTGTTACATTATGTAAGAAATCCCTAATTTATCTTATATTGATATGAAGATTCAGCTTTCAGTTATATTAAGACTTGCTATTGAATAAAGAAATATCTATAAAGCTTGCTTTCTAATAAGAATATTTGTTTCTCAGGGAAAGCTATGACCGTCAATTTCATAATGAAACAAAAAACTTATATGGAAATGATTACTGAAAACAGAAAGAACATTAAATGCGAACCTTATTATCAAAATCATCTTTTAAATTATTTTTTAAATCTTATATAATTTTTTCGAGGAAATCAGAATGAATTCTTACATTACTGTGAAGGTTCTGATGCAACTCTAAAAATCTTTGCATTCTGAAGTTTGAATCATATTTCGCAGTCAGTTTTGCACCTGCAATAAAAGAATGTTTAGAGAATGATAAAAAAGATATAAAAATACACATTCAAAAAAGTATTGTACAACATGTTACTTTTAATCTGTACGCATTAAAAGAAAATGAATTATTACTGATTTTTTCCCCTCAAAATAATTCTAATTTACTAAAAATAGAATAAAAATTTCTAAAAATAGTTTTGAAAATGAATTTTTATTAGCTGTGCTAAAAAAGTAGAAAGTATTTGATTTGAAATATTTTCTGTTTTTTTTTTCCCTGTAATTTATTATCACTACTAATAATAAAACGAATGTATGAGCTTATCACCCTTTCTCTCACTCTGCGCTTGTTGGCTCTCTACAAATCAGATTATTTGGCCAAAGGCTACTAAACATGGCAGATATATACTTTGGAGAATCGAAATATGCACCCTGGGCAACTTTTTTCGAAATTTTTAATAGAATATTGATCGATTAAAAGTTGAGCATAATTTTGCCACGTTTCTGAAAATATTACATCACAAAATCAATTTTTACAACATATTAAAATTAAAAATATTTTCTTTCCATGATACTAATTTTTTGTCGTATAACTTTTTCTATTTTTAATAAATCTTTTAAAAAACAATTGAGGTGAATGAAGTATATTTTTCAGTAATATATTTCATTGCTCATAAGAAAATCAAATCTTTCGTATTGTTGTTACGAATACCTTATTTCCATTGTTGATGATGAAAGCATGAAGTTTCGGCTTATTTTTCGATTTAAAGTATGCTTTTTAATATACTTTTTAAATTTGTTGTACTTATAATTAAGTTTTAACTTCCCAAAAATGCATTTACAATTAAAAATACATTTACTGACACAAGCATAAAAGATAATTCTTTACGATATTTAAACTGATTTTTCAATAGGAGATATATGCTTACCTCTAATATTTAAAAAATTAGTTATTGGGCCATATTAGAATTGAAAATCTGTATATTAGGCTTATAGTTTTAATCTGTATATTAAGCTTACAATTTTAATCTGTATACTAAACTTAGTAATTTTTAAACTGACTAATCACTTTATTACATCCATATATTTTCTTTTTACTATAATGATATTGTTAATTTTTTTTCTTCCAAATGCAATTGGTTTGACGAATTAGGAAGTTAGGACGGGAACAGTGCTTATGTAACTGCAAGAAAAATGTCAATTTTTTTTAAGGAAATTTTCTGGAAAGTTAAAATTTAAATGAAATGCGGAAGATATGTGATGGAAAATAATTTAAATTTTGGAAAAGAAGTGACATGTTATTATTATACTTCAAAAATAATATTTCTTAACTATGAATATGAGAATTTTTCCTCACCACAAATAAGACAACAGTGCCCTACTACTTCGATGGGATCCAGGCACATCAGGTCTGGACAAGGTTTAAATTTGCAAATAGCATAAAAAATCTGAAAAATAAATATTTGCAAACTATAAAATTCAAAATCAATACCAATACTGTCAAGTTATTATATTTCTTATAGATATGTAACAAACGGGCCAAGAAAACTTTTTTTTTCATGATGCATTGTCAAATTTTTTACAATTAAACTATCATTAAAAAAATAAAATGCAAACATAGGCAGGATAAATTGAATCAATTCATGTTCAAATGATGCAATTAAATTGCATTATTCCGTTTCATATTTGAAAACCACTGCGCAACGTGGATTTGTTCAAGAAGATTCTTTTAATGCTTGAAATAGCTCTTTTGTTTTATGTTTTCTTCAGAAATTTCAAATGTTTGTTTATTTTACTGCTTCCAGTTTATTGCAGATTTTCAGACTACGCCAAGATAATGTGTTTATTTAGTGACTTTTCATGTTGATCTCAAGATCCAATATACATAAGATGCCAAGATGCTTGCATTCCCGAGTTTATTTGGTGATTTTCAGGTTACATGAAGATCGCTAAGATAATGTGCTACTTGGCGATTTTCAGATTACGCCATGATCACCAATGTCAAACTGCTAAATGCCAAGTTAAAGAAGGTTTGAATTTTTTTTTTTAACGATTTATCGTGGAGGCTTCACAGAAAAACTAGTACTTAATTTAATTCGTGTTCTTAAATTTGAACTTTATTTTTTATTTTATTAATTAAAATTTTTTAATTGGAATTGTTTTTGTTTGCATTATTAATATTTGCTTTCGTTAGCGTTATTAGAATTTTCCTAATCTAAATTGAATGGAAACCTTTTGAGTTTATAACATATTTTGCAAATTCTACATAAATTATTTATCAAATTATCTTTCATATTTTATTAATAAACATTATTTACTTGACGAATATATGCATCAGATCATTGATAAAAGTTTAATGTCTAATAGAGAACAGAATAATGAAGCTTAGTCAATCCCTTTTAAATTTGGACAGTATCTGCTCTTAGTTATACATTATTAGGTGGAAACATGAAAATCGCTTTCATAAAAAATAGTCTTCCCTTTTCATATTATAATAGCCAAAACCCGAAGGATAACTTTTTTTTTCTTACTGAAATTAGAGAATTTGGGAATACATCATCAAATGTAAAATAAGAATAGATACCATTTATGCAAAAATTATTTAATAATACACAATTACTTTATAGCATTCTAACTGTATTCGTACGAATTCTTTTAATTGAAAGTATTTTCACTTCTTAGCGGGGTTTTTTGGCACAAAGGTTGGCGACATGAAGATAAAATTTGTCAATTTGGCAACTTGGTGTCGCGAAATTTCTACTCCTTTTGGGGGAATTCGGAATTCATCCGAAAGTATATAAAAACCCTGCTGCAATTTCAGATTATAATCA